>MU127459.1:18485-99870 GCA_014904945.1 Gyrodon lividus
CTTAAAAAGCACCAAGTATATGACCTCATTGACCACCCTCACCATAGGAAGGTCATCAAAAACCGATGGTCACAAGAAAGCCAGGCTAGTAGCCAAAGGTTTCTCCAAAGTCGAAGGCTTAGACTTCAACCAAATATTCTCACCAGTTGTGCACTTTGAAACTGTGTGCTTAATGCTTGCACTAGCAGCACTAGAAAACTGGTATATCTCTGGCCTCAACATTCAAAGTGCCTACTTATATGGCAAGCTCAATGAAGAGATCTACATGGAACAGCCAGAAGGTTTTGCTGAGAAAGGGCAAGAGCACAAAGTGCTCCATCTCAGATGTGCCCTGTATGACTTGAAACAGGCTGGGCTAGCCTGGTGGAAAACCCTTAATGAATCCATGATAGAATGAGGCTTTGAAAGACTCAAGCCTGATGCTGGGATTTTCCTCTACAAAAGAAAAGGCTCCAATGTTGTAGTAGCCATTATCTATGTAGATGACGCTCTCTTCTGTGGTCCTAACAAGACTATAGTTGATGAGATCAAAACCCTATTGATGAAAAAATGGGATTGTAGAGACCTTGGTATCCCCAAAGAGTTCCTACATATGCACATTCAGCGCAAAGGCTGCAACATACATATAGACCAATGCACCTATTTCGAAACCATTCTTGAACAATGTGGCATGCAGAACGCCAAGTCTTCGCCAACACCATTGCCCCAAGGCTATTACACCTTGCCAAATGATCAGCCTGCAGACTTTAACTTGCGCAGTTGTTTCCAAATGGTCATAGGGTCTTTACTCTATATAATGTTAGGCACTCGTCCTGACATTGCTTATGCTGTCACTGTACTATCCAGGCATGTGGCAAACCCCTCAGAAGACCATCTCAATAAAGTACTGTATATACCTATGGGTTGCCCATCTCTTAGCCCACCCAAGACCTATGGGGTCACTCATCTCTCAGCCCACTCATATCACATGGAACCACCACATATTGACCCACCCATCACTCAAAATACCCTTACTAAAATAACCCCTTGGCTGACTCATATCACACAGGATTTTTATTACATCTCAGCCCATCCGTGCCCTCCGAGTGCAACTCATAAGTCAGCCAATGATCAGCTGGCCCATGAGCCATGGCTATTTGTCAACCTTGGCTGTCCATATACTATGGTACCAAAGCACTACATGGGCTCACGGAGATCCAGATCTTCCATATGTAAATGGTCAGGCTCAAACCATTCATGGCGATGCCCTTGAGGTAAGATCGGGCAAAGGTGACTTTGGTGTGGTCAGTCCAGAATGCATGGGGACAGTCCTGGAAGTTGAGCTCACACTGTACAATGGATGAAAGCATGGAGCTTGTGGGTGTTGGTGCCATTGAATGTGTCTGGCTCATGGACTTTGATGCATGGGGATGATTCAGAGGTGAGATTGTGACAGGTGATGTCAATGAGGCCATGGATAACACCGGTGAGTGCCATCATGGGATTGGGAGGTAGGGATGTGTGTTCATCTTTGTCATCAAAGGGGTTCCGTCATTGCTTCCAGGGTTGACATCTCCAGGTTCATCATCTCTGGGTGGGTCACAGTCTGGCAGAGTGGATGTGCTGTTATGCTGTGGTGCTGTGGCAGAGTTGGTGTGTTGAGATGAGGGAGAGAGCTGGAGGCAAACCCCTTGGCATGACAGGAAGAGAAGCTGTGGAACTGGCTGACCATGTTGGGTCCTCTGTAACTACTTATGAAGGAGCTGAGTTGCAGCAATGTGGGAGTGATGGAAGGGTTTTGTTGAAGTGTCTGAGAATGAGCTTGGACTCTATTCATGAAGTGGGAGTTAGTGAACTTGAACAAGTCTGAGTTTGAATATACTGTTAAGATACCATCTCCTTTGGGCTGTCCAGAGTTGTTGGGGGGGCAGAGCAGACTTTGGCTTCAACTTATGTGTTGCGCCCTTACCCGAGTTCAGTCCAGTATTTAGTGAAGCAGTGGCAGAGTGGCAAAGCAGAGTTGGGATGAATGTAGGAGGGAAGATCAGAGGCCAGATGTCAGAGGGTTGGAGCGACAACAAGAAGACTGTTACGAATTTTAATATTTCTTACTTCTATGTTCACGTGATTAGTCACATGACCTTCTCACAACTGCTTTTACTTTCATCATGTGACCTCTTTTACTATGACATCACTATGACATCATGCCTCACGACTTATGCATGTATGTTCTAGTTCTTTCTATATGACATCACTTTCTTCTCTAACGTTCTATGACATTCTACGATACTCCAATATGACATCATATGATGACTGATAGCTGACTCAGACACTTTAGGGTAGACATTTAGTTAGCAGTATATAAGATGCAATATAGCAACCAAGGAACTCCAGTTTAGTTCACTTGGGTCTTCTCCTACAGACTACAAGTTCGGGCTCCTCTCACTCTCAAAGTCATCACTGCCTTGCAGACTGCTGATATCATTGTTCTCATCATCGTTTCTCTTGTTTGAGTGTTGTTCCTAGGACGTCGCTTTGCGAATTGTCTGTGGTGCTTCAAAGACTAGCTTCAAGTGGTCAAGTGGGGACTTAGCCAGACAGATTAGAGAAGTGATCAAAGTCAATATTCAAACTACCAAATACAAAATACAAAAGAAGTGTCAGAAGTGTCAAAGGAAGTTGGAACAAGTCAAAGGGAGTCAGAATGGGAGGTATCAGAATGTGGAGATATTATGCACATCAATGTCTGTCAAAAGTGTGAAGCATGAGGAAAAAGGCACAGAGCCAAAAGAGTTAAAGATGAGTGGAGATGCAGAGATAGAATTCCGGGATTGAACCCGGACTTGACAGGAATGGTGGAGTCGGTCGGGAATCCCTGAGGGGGGTCAGAGGGATAAGGAACTTCAGCTTCAGCTTATGTGCTGTGCCCCTGTATGAGTTCTGTTCCTTAATTTCAAGGCAGAGGGTTGGAAGACAATCCTAAGGTCAACTTGAGGACTGAAGGGGATTTCAGAGTGAAGTGGAGACTTTACAGGATAGAACGGGATTTAGTTGATATTCAAACTAAGGAAATATCGGAGAGTACAAGTGGGTTTATATATTGAAGAGTCTGGAAGATATAAAACTGTTAAGGTATGTCGGATGAATCAGGGTTTCAGGTTTCGGGAACAAAGTAAGGGGATGATTCAGAATGGCGTCAGAATGGTGGAATAATAACTGAGGGCAATGGCACAATAATTGTGAAGCAGGGGGAAAGGGAATTATTGATAGGAACTGCAGATGTCAAGGAATGTCAAAGGAAAGAGACATATGTCAAGAGATAGCTGAGATAGGAACACAAAAGTCCGGGATGGGAAATAAGGGGTTGGGAATATCTGATGAAGGAGAAATCTTCTAAGGTAAAGTCCAAGGCTCAGGATTCAGGATTTGATCATAGGGGGCTGGAATTGGGCCAGATGGGTTAGGAAAGTTTCGGGATGTGACACACAGGGGCACAGCACATAAGCTGAAGCCAAGGTCCCTCACCCCTCTGACCCCTTTCATGGATTCCCAACCCCCTATGCTTCTTCCCAAACTCCAGAATATGCAGGAATCCCAGAACTGAACTAGAATCTGTCATTATATCACATGGGATTTCATTATATCTCAGCCCATCCATACTCTGTGGATGCAAGTTCTAGGTCAGCTGACAATCAGCTGGCCTATGAGCTGTGGCTATTTGTCAACCTCAGCTGTCCATATACTATGGTACCAAAGCACTACATGGCTCTTTGTCCATGAATGCATAGTCAATAAACAGCATTCCTATCCTTAAGTTGACACCAAGGGTACATTCTCCCATGTGAGCCATCATAATTGTGTATAACTGCCTACTTGAAATATTCTAGCACATAGTACTGTATGCCCCTATACTTTGAATGAAATGACTTGCTAGTGATGAATTTTGGGACATCATGAGGAATTAGGTCCATATGGGGGATAACCCCAATGTATGTAATATTGTGTATCCCAAGTTGGCACCTGAGAAACTTGAGTCCACCCTCCTCAATGTTGTGGTCAACCACTGCAGACTGGAAGAGAATTGCAGAGTTGCCAGTGTAAAAAAGGAGCTGACAGTTTTATCATGTGATGTGAATGGGATATAGAAGAAATTGGGCTCCAGATCCTCTAGGGAGGATAGTCTCAGGTGTATATTGAATAACCCAAAATGTCCCAGAGACCCATGGTGGTGGAAGCACTGGCAAAATATCCAGGGTGCCCTGTGCATCTAGGACCAAATGATGAGAGGGCTGACCTTCTTGATTGAAGGTCCAGTGCACATTTGACTTCTTGCAAGATGCTTGCAACTCTCGCAGTGTCCAGGAATGACATGTTTGTACATCTTGAAGGAACAAGATCTCTTGAAGGTGTTCTGCAGCAGCTCCCACAGCTGGAAGTTGCAGGAGGCTTAGGTAACTGTTGTAAAGGACCCTTTCTACCAGGTGGGGTGTGGCTATCTTCCAAGTCATTGAATCCAAGTCAGGAGTAGGAGAATAAATAAAGATGTGATGGAGTAGTGGGTGCAAGGAAACAGCTTTGAGGGTGAGATCGATAGCAACATCTTTGAGGGACATCCTTTGACATTGAAGGCTGTCCAACAACATATCCAGATGTGTTTTGTACATTGTTGCCTGGTTAGCCCAAGCATATGCAATGTGGGCAGAGGGAACATAATGGTCAAACCAATACTTTATCTGGCACTCTGTGGGCAAAGATCCCATTGTCTTAAACCCAACACTAAGCAATATTGCAAGTATCAGCAAAGCCCTTGTCACAAAGAAACTTCATGCACACAATGATTGCCTCTTCTACTGTAAATGGCTTCATGCAGAGAGGCACAAATGTCCTAGAATGCTCCCATACCCAATTCTGTCTCTCTATATCTGGAGATATTGCTTCAATGATAGTAAGGCCACTGTTCCTGATAAAGTACGAAGGTTGGATGAGGTGTGAATTTGAATCCACCAGGCACCATGCATTTGGAATTAGTTGAGAAAGTGTGGTAGCTCCATCCTCATTGTCATCCACATCATTGAGTTGGTGCACACCAAGGTGGGTGAAGAGAAGAATTTTACAATGCCACATCTGAAAAAGAGTTGGTTGCTTTGCCTGCAGGAGTAGCCGCAGCAATACATGTAAGAACAAGGATTTGCCTGTGCAGGCAGTTGATGTAAATTTTGCAATCATCAGATGTGATATATCCGAGCTCAGAACATACCAATTCCTTGACAACCTCTCAACATGATTGGATGGCCAGACTTGAACTTGCACCCGGTAAATAGATTGGGAACCTCAGCATCACCATCAAACTCTTCGTCATCTATATCCCTAGACTTTCCATGATGGTCCTTCACTTCCGTATGTGAGATGATTTCACAAAGGAGTCGGTGGTAGTCGCCCCTGAAATATATGCTACTTGTGCTGAACAAATCAAGCTCATCTTGAGAACCTTGGAGGATCCAACAGTGTTTTGGTAACTCGATATTGTGCAAGTTTCCATTAAAGCTGCGAGTGATTTCATGGCGGACGAAAAGGCTGTCTGATGTTCCCCAAACATGATCCCAGAGCTGACTGGCCCAAGCATCGGATGGCAGCTGTGAGGCATTATGTGCCACCAGCCACTGTGGGATATGTTTGAATTGCTGCTCCTGCCTGTGCATGGAAACAACTAAGTCGAGGAGGTTTTGGTGAGAAATAGATGGCTAGCTTTTTCAAGTCCGTTAATGAACGATGTCGCGAGTAGAGACAATAACCAACTAAGGGGCCATTCACCCCTAGCCACACTCGGCGAAATCCGAGAGGCGCCACTGGAAGAACGACGCTGCATCCGAACACGAACATCATGAGACTGCTTGTTGTTGATTGGAACAGTATATCCAGCCTGTGCAAGTAATCAGTCTGCGCAGTACGCTAATGCAATGTGTAAGTTGCATCTGTCTTTGCACGCGCCGCTAATGGTGGGATTGGTTAACATTACATCTCAGGATTCAAATCATTCGGTGGGGAAGAAGACCGCACGTCATTTTATTCCAGGAGGAAGTTCAAGGGCCAGATATCTTGCTAAAATCCTTTGAAGATCTGGAGTCGACGCCAGCCAGCAAGGTCATTGACCAAGTCTCATGCTTGGCGTTCTTCGCGACTCCCCGGCTTGTCTTATCGTTATTGGCCTACGCGTTTTCCATTGGACAAACGTATCAACGTCAGTTAGTTCATGAACAAACTTTGTACTTCCCCACGACTGATTATCCCCCTCAGACCACTAATCATGTGGATATAAAGTTCTTCCTGCAACGATGCTCGGTATGTTGTCCTAGCCAGACAACTCACTTTGGTCATAAAGTACAGGGATGTGAGCAGCGACTGTATTGAGGAGCGACCATCGATTTGTTAAACATCAATGGGCCTGACGCTAGCCAACCGTGATTCGTTACCGGTCCATTCTGAGAGACCACTCAGACCCTTAACTGGACAAATGATGCCGACCAGTAACAAGGAATGACTAGGCACGCACTCGCGGTGACCCTCTTTTCCTAGGAGTCCGCGTTTGCGTTCCTCCGAACTCGCTGTCACTCCGGTCTTGTATTTGGTTCTTTGATCCCCAAGCATTCAACTACGCGAGTTCTTACCACTACCCCTGTCATTATATCTCAAAATTGCAATAATGCCTGCCATTACCAAATAGTGAGTTGGTAGAAATATTGATTTACTTGGATTATATCGGTCCAATCTACCTTTGTGCGCACTGGCACATACACAGGCAAGATCTTGCACAGCGTGTCCCCCCGACCGAGACAGAAAACAAGCTGCGGGAACCGACATCAGCCAGCCTGAGTGCTCGAACATTCGAATGACGACAGCAGGGTGTCCGTATTGGTAGAAGCGAGTGCGTACGAGCGTTACTAAATTAACACTGAATTCCCATTCGAGATATGGGCACGTCTCTCTCTCCATCTGGTTGGATGCAAGCACAAAGGTTGATATGACAGGCGACGGCCTGAGGAACCACGGGCCATTGATGACCATGTCTGGCACTGCAATAGAACGGGTACTGTCGAGGTTACATATTTGTTTCATGCATTGCATAAAACATAAGTTGGAGAGCTCTCATGCCCGTAGACTGTCGTGAAGTAGGCTGTGTCGAATGAGGTTTGGAGGAGGGTGCCTAAGCGGGAAGTTATAGTTACCAATCGAAGGGGAAATGCTTGACAGGGTACTTATCAAATGCCTAGGATAAGGAGCCATCTGCGAATGCGACACATTGTGCGTCATTCTGACGAAATAGCACAGCGAACTGCAACCATGGAATGGGGGGAAAGAGGTGGCACTAATGAACCGGCGCAGTGGAGGAAGTGAGAGACGGAGGGGACACGGACACGGAGGAAACGAACAGTGGGGTGATCCATCAAGCAGTCCCACTGACAGTGGGTGCGGGTACGGGTGACGTGGGAAGCTGATTGGGTTGGGGACCAGGGGGTGCATGTGTAATTGGTGTCATGCCAACTCCGGGTATAACGGTTGCCCGTGAACGTCGCGTCGCTCGTGTGGTGGAAGGGTTGTGGCGAGGTCGATGTTGTGGGGCTCAGACACACCTTTGCCGCTGCACGATCGTCTGAGTCCGAGTTATCAACGGTCGTGGCTGATCGGAGGGATGACTGGACAGTTATGGTGTTGCTGCGGCATGGCGTTGTTCTGGTGCTAGACGAGGTGGCAAAGCGGTGACTCGGGCGCTGTGATTGTGACCAGGCAAGGATTGAGTGGCAAAAGAGAGCAGGGGGAGCGGAGACTATAACTCACCTTGCCGAAGGGATTGTAGACTGCTCAGGCTGACTATGGATTTCTGGATGGGGTCGAGGAGACCTCTGCATCCTGACTGAGAGGAAGGCCAGGCTGTCTGCGAATGATCAGCAAGGTCCAAGACAGAAAACCACCTCGTGGACGACCATGCATGACGGCGTGTGTGTGCCCCGACGGGGCACGTTACGAAGTTCCAGGGCTTTTGTTCTGGCGTGACTTCGCCTGGCACATTCGGACATCATCCCGTCTTCTGTGGCTGCAACGACGACATTCCGATGGGGTCCGTCCGTCTCGTCTGCGACTTTTTTTTTGTCGGTGCCTTCCTTTGACCTCGAATGACAAGTACTACTAGCGCTAGCACGGTGCAGCAATCGGGACCCAGATTTCCTTGTGGTCAGCTCGTCATCGCGTGACTTTTGTAGGTTATTCGATGCCGCCTCCAAGTCATTTCCCCGTCATCATGATGCTTGTCGACGTTCCACAATCCAAGGCATGTACTCAGTTGGCCCATCTTGATCCTGATCTTCATTATCGAGCACTTTTCCTCATTCATTGACTAGATCTCAAACGTACTTGCTTCCCATGGCCAGCGGAACTAGAAATCACGCAAAGCAAAAAGTAGAAAGTTGTCACCGCAGAACCAGCTGACAGTGCGTCTGAAAACTTGTCATCAGCCCGCGATGAGGCGGTATGGCAGTACCCAGCACAAGCAGTAGCTACGTCAAAGCTCTGCCCTAGAGGCCTCTGGTGAGGGAAGCGCCTGCGAAATCTTCAGAGTACCGCATGCATTGACCAGATAATAGGAGGGTGCTTCTTCTTGATTAATGGTCCAGTACACGTTCGACTGTTTGACAGAGGCTTGCAACTCTTGCAGTGTCCAGGAGTGGCGCACTGTCACATCATGGTGGAACAAGATCTCCTGCCAGTATCCAGCAACAGCAGCCAGAGCTGGAACACCCAGGTAGGTTTGATATTGGTCGTAGCGGTTCTGGTCGGTAATTTCGCATAACTTGTGAAGGACCTTTTCCGAAAGGTAGGGAGTCGCTATGTGGTAGATGAATGTTTTTGAATTTTCTGGAATGGGGGAATATACAAAAATGGGGTAGTTGGTTGGAGGCGGCGCCTTGACGGGTAAAATCATTGGCAAATTTACTGAGGGACATTCTTTCCTGCTGAAGCATGTCCAGTAACGGGTCCAACTTATGCAACTCATACTGCACTGGGTCAGCGGCCCAAGCATATGCAGTGCGCACAGAGGGAATATAACGTTCAAACAAGTACTTCAACTGATGCTCTGTCGGAAGAAGTGAAATTCAGCACTAGGCAGTGGGGTCACCACCAGCAAACGCCATTACAAAGCAACTTCACGTACGCAATGATTGCCTCTTTCAGGGTAAACGGCTTCAAGCAGAATTCCGCAAACCCCCCAGATTGCTTCCACATCCAGTCCTGCCTCGCTCTGCGTGGAGATGCTGCCTCGATTACAGGGAGCTTTGTCTGCTGGATGAACATCGAAGGTTTGATGAGCTCTTGGTTTGAATCGACCAAGCACCATGCGCTTGGAACCAGTTTGGAAAGTGAGATGGCTGTGTCCGAGTCCATATCACCCACATTGTTGAGTTTATGCACACCGTGGTCGGTGAAGAGAAGGAGTTGGCTGGGCATAGTGTGGAGAATAGCGGGCCACTTGGCCAGCCGCAGCAAGACGCGCAAGAATAGTGATTTACCTGTGCAAGCAGTTATTGTACAATTTGCAAGTGCTGGAAAAACGAACTCTGCTAAGATCTAAAACATACCTGTCCCTGGAGAACCTGCCAAGACCACCCGCCCACCAAGCCGACTTGTGCTCACTAGGCAACCTCGGAAGTTCGTCGTCGTCATCAAATGCCCCATCATCTACATCCATAGACTGCTGGTGGTCGTCTCTACCTTCCGCATACGAGATGATTTCATGAAGGATTCGGTGGTAGTCGCTTCTGATATAGATGCATTTTGTTCTGAACACCTCAAGCTCTGAGTTATCAGGTGGAGAATCTCTGAGAATCCAGCAGGTGCTGGCAACTCGACATCGTGCAAATTGTCAAAGCTGCGAGTGATATTGTGGCGAGTGAAAAGACTCTCCGATGTTCCCCAAGTGTGACCCCACAGCCGATTGGCCCGATGACCCGGTGGCAGCTCTGTGGCATGGCAATTTTCCAGCTACCCTGAGAGAGCCTCTGACTGCTGCTCCTGCCAGGACATAGTAAAAATGAGGATGCGATGAGAAGCAAGAATGAAAGTTTGTATTCCAATTGTTCAGGGTACATGTGCGTATGGTATTCCAATCCAGCTTGGATGGCCGTGGGCCGTGCATGTTCCCGATCGGTGCTTTGGGGACACGGGAACGATCTTGAGTGACTGTCATTCTATGGTACCAGGAGGCGCGCAATGGGAAAGGTGTGGGTGCCCATTCAGGAGGTCGCGCGCAAGTGCCATGGGCTATTGCCTATTGGAACTCTGCGAAGCACTAAGTCTGCAGTGTCAGAATCCAAAAACTGTTGAAAAAATATTCAATATTTGCAGAATTGAATGGCTCATTCGCGGCATACATCAGGAGTTTGAGAACCAAGATTCGAGATGGATGGCATGCCGCTCCACTCCTTGCACAGGATAGCCCAGCTGACTTGAAATGAGCACAGTTTGCGATATTTCTTTCACTAAAACTTACAGTCCAACCTTGATGTAAATAAAATAAAATAAACCGTCAAAACGAGAGGTTTACTACCGTCCCCCCGTCGCTCCTGAACTGTCCTATAACCTGACCTCCATAGTTCACAACGACGTCTCTCCCTCGTCCGGAAACATTGTCGTCAACAGAAAAGGTTGCCGATGTGAGCTTTCTGTCGATCCATGCAAAGTCAAGGGTAATCCCTCCACGAATACGGGCTCCTTTCATCTCGCCGGATGACCAGGTGGGAGGCAGGGCTGGCAGGAGCGTCACTTGCAGCGGGATGTTAATATTGGCCACGTCTGGTGCCTGCAATAGACCGTTCTTGTGATGATAGATCAGCTAATGGTCCATAAGATATAATTTCGATAATCTACTGACCAAGACTGCAGCGGGGTATCCGAAGTTGGCATCAATCTGGAAGATGTCAGACCCGGGGGTATAGAGATCGAACAAGTTCGGAGCGAAGTTCCTTTCGATGGCGTACTGAAAGATGAATCAGACATCTTGTGAACCTCAATACGAATGGAAAACGCACGGTGAGTTCCTTGTAATATTCACTTTCGTTTCCGAGCTGTGCCCATCCAGCAGCTCTCCAGATCTTCTCCCAGCCCGCGTCAGCATCTGGGCCGGTGCCGTTACCTCTGTGGAGCAGACTGGTTTCAGCTGCCTTCAGGACTTGCTCCTTGGTATAGTTCATGAAGATTCCGTTTGTGGTTAGTCCACCTTGCAGGCCAGCGTCATAAGATGTGATGGCATAGCCAGGATATAGCTGTAAATTCCGGTGAGCTGGATCAGATGGGGCATCCACAGGGTACTTGCCCCTATCAAGTGGCTAAGATGACGATGAGTATCGGTTGTGGAATCCATATCGACTTTCCACTCTGCAAACAAGATTGAGACGTTAGCAGAGCGGTAGATACAGAGAGCTAGGATGACCAACCTTGCAATTGACCCCACCATCCAATGCGAAGGCCCTTGTCCATCTGGTCACGCTTCGCAAGCACGGCTGGTGGCCTCGGTGAGGAAATAGCAATCCGTCAGCTGCGAAACATACCATTAAAGAATTCTGTGTCCGTATCACCAGCAGCAGCGAATCCTTTCTCGATTGCATTGAAAAGTTGCCAGATAAGTTGCTGGGCATGAGCACAGCCTATTTCGTTCTCAGTCGCCTCGAGGTGAAACGACATCCTTAGAACCTACCAAATGTGATGGGAAGTTGTTCGGGCGAGTTGCAGGGTGCAGTAACAAGGGTCGAGTCGTTAAAGTGTAAGTCGTCGATGAGTTTCTCAAGGTGGAAGCTTGCGACCGACTGAAGAAGCTTAAGCCATGACGTATGGTCTCAGTAAGATGGCTGCCGAAAGTCACCTTAACCAGTGGCCACCCTTGAGTCTGCCACCACTGAACGTCGTTGGTATAGTCGAAATGATCCCAGGCGTGGATCATCTTAAATAAATGAACACGTAAGCACTCACATAACCAATGTTAGCAGCTTGGAGCGTACCATCCAAGCGTTTGCCTCTGGAACAGAACAGTGTGAATCAGAAACAGCGGAGTAACTGCCGACGAGTATAACATACCAGGGTAATTTGCCCACTGGGCTGAGTTCCCGCTTAGCTTCATACCAGTGTGCCCAAAGATCTGAGCAGTATGAGCATACCTCAGGGATAAGCGAGTGTGGACGTCTTACGTTCATCTGGATCGACTGGAATTAATGGTTATCAAACAGCAGAACAGGGGTCAAACTGACCTCATCGTGCGTCACCCACCCAGAGCTGATGTTGTAAAGAGCCCAAGCGGTATATGCGCCACGAGGGGCCCAAGTATTCTGAGTACGGCTAGTTACCTTTCACTGTTTCTTCCGTAATGGCTCACAGCGTACCTCAAAGTAATTGAACAGCGGAATAACTACATCCATGTTGGTCATCTCAGCAAACCAGTAGTTCATCTGGATGTTAATGTTGGAGTCTGACAGCAGGACACAAAATTTGGTGACCCGATATATGGCATGTAAATGAATGCACTCACGATAATCTTTTGTATATCACTCGTCAAAAACAGACAGACTCCTGATATGATCATGACAACTCACCGGCTCCCCAAGCACTGGACGATTCATCGGCCCACTTGCCTTGCAAGTTTGCTGGTAAAGTCCCTCTAGCACTGCTAGTTAATAAGTACCTGCCATAATTAAACAACAACCATTCCAAATATGCATTTCCAACGTATGTCTGGTATGATGCAACGATCTGGTCCGTGGGTATGGCCAAGTCTGGTGTCTGGCCAAGCGAAAGCGAGAAGGGGCCGACGATCGACTCATAGTCCGCTATGTGCTGTGCAAGAACGGAACTGTAACTCTTAGAGCCGAGATCTTCGGAAGACAGAATGGAAATAAGAGTATCGTGGGGGTCCGGGCCTTGAAATGAGTAGTTGGAAGCAGCATTCCCGGCCATCATATCGTAGTTGGTATCACCAACCCAGGTGATCCACGCCTCGGAGGCGCCAGTCACACTGAGCGTGGCATTTGGGGGGTTTGAACCAGGGACGGCAGAACATACCACGCTCCCGCCTGGTGCCTCGACCTGCGCGAGAATCTCGTAAATCATTCCAGGGTTGTAGATATAATTCCTGATGCTGAGCGTTGAGTTATCGAAACAAGTAACGTTGGGAGTCGGGAGGCCGATCTGCACGCTGACGGAGTACGCGTACGAGAGTGACGGGAGAGTCTTGGCTGTGCTATTCACGTATTGCAGGCAAGCTTGAAGAGGGTGCGAGCAGAATGTCTCCCTGAGAGCTGAGTCAGTCGACTGATCCTTTCCGAAACAACAATTCAATACCGGTAGAAAGTCGCGCCTCCTTGGGACCATGTCGTGCGAGAGACCGCTTCGTCCAGGTCCAACCACCTCCAATAATTTGTCACTGGACCCGAGGTATCCAGCGTTGCCAGCAAATACCCCGCCCCGGCATATGAACCTGGAGACAGCCCGCCCGGAGAAACGACGGTCAAGTATAGCGGAGCGTGCGAGTGAGTGTGGATTTTGAAGGGAGAATTCCCTACTTACCGTATGCACCGGCATCTTCCATGATCTCTTCAATGTCTTCGTGATGGTATTAGCTTTTTCCGAGTCTACTTATACGTGTATCTTTGTCTTACTATCGATTGTGCCGGTTGGGCTAGAGAAGATAGTTTGTCGAATACTCTGCATGTCTTCGGCAAGTTGTATATGCTGCGATGGCAAGCTATTACCGCCATTGTATGTCTGTGGAACGCATAAGTTGTCATGAATATGCACAATACACTCAGAATTGGTTTTCGCGCATGAAAGAGGCGCTTTCCAACAGAACGCGTCACGAGCACGAATATTTGAAAACACGCACAGGATCCTGAGAAGGGCCCCCCGACCAGAGAGACTCGATGTTGAGCTGAGTAGATTCCTGCGAGGTACCGCCGGGTAGCATAGCTGCAAGCATCTACCTCTCAGACATGCCATCCACTACCAGTGACTAGCACATACCAGCCAAGTATCCATTGCCAACCGGGAGTAATTCTTGCGCCCACACTGAGCCTGGTGTAGTGTACCAAAGGCCATTCCCAGAGCTTGGGAAGCCAGGAGGGGCTGAATTTGTACGCGACACACAGGTCGCAAATGTTGCGAGACAATAAAATCGTCTGAACAACATCTGCACGTAGTATGGTAGAAAGCCCGAGAGCAAATGGTACGCAGGAAGAAGAAATGCCCAGAGGCGACCACCCAGGAGCTGGATTGGAGAATCCATCTTTTCTAGCGAGGTAACTCCCGAAATGAATAGAGATGATTGAATTCCGTCGTGTGCTTTTCGTTACGACGCGGTGAAACGGGGGATCGAAGTCATACACGCGCTATGATGACTCAAAAGTGAGGCTTCCTGAATGCAGCACAACCAGGTGATGATGACGGTTTGGTTCAGATGATGACGGACTTGCCTTCAACGTGAGCACAAGGTGGATGTGGTTATGAGCATGCGGGGAAATGGACCAATATAAAGACGGACTCACCTAAATGAAGGACCGCTCGCGAACATACTGTGAGCTCTCAGGCAGTGCCAGTAAAGATCGGACCTTGCAATAATCACGTGCCACGCGCTCCTTCCACCAGGACTCCCGAGTCGATGGTCCAAGACTCCAAGGAAAGAATGAAACGAGTAGGACACGAACAAGTACATGTCAATGAACGTTCTTGTGCTCCGAAAAGACCGTCGCCCTAAAATGGGTTCTGAGCTACTCAAAAGTCCACTCAAAAGTCCCCTCGGCACTGACACCCACCATGTAAAATGCGGTGGTCGGGGTGTTTGAGCTACGCTTCCAAAACGCAGGCTCATAATTGGCCTAGTCTCCCCTAGGAAAACTCGGAAAACAGTCGTTCCTACTCTATCTAAGTAATTAGCCATACAGGTCAGACTTTGCAGCCGCCAGCCTCTCAAATTCATTGTGAGACGATACGAGACTCTAGATCCAAGTGTCAGACTTCTGATATCGCATTAATGGGGTAGTGGTAACCTGGGTCGTTGCCATCGACCCGCCGGGGGTTCGATTCCCCCTTAATGCAAAGCCGTAAGAACTTCTTTTTTTCGCACAAATCGCTCCAGCACACATCAAAGTAGGTCAGGCGCATCAGTACAGTGTTTCCAACATATGCACCTGCGCCATATCGTTCTTTTCTCGGCCCTGTTTGATAAAGAGGGTTCAGATCACGTGACCACTGTCGGGATTCGGAAGCACTTGCTACCCACGAAGATGAGCCTTTCAAGTCGGGACAACTCAGCCAGCTCGGGAGTGTACATCTCGAGCATTCGGACATAACCATACGACATACGACATATCGGCTGGTCATACGTGCAAAGAAATATGGCCGCAAGACCTCTGAACGATGAAGAAGTGCTGAGCGAGATGAACAAGATGGTTCGTCAGCCGTTTGCGGTCGGCCAGCGGGTAGCTCATCGTGGAGAGCGTATTTAGGTTGCCTTCATCAAGCAGGAGGCCATGGAAAAGGCACGTGAGATAAAAGTTAAAGCCGATGAGGAGTTTGCCATCGAAAAGGTGCACCCGCATATCTCATTCCACCATGCGCAGCATGAATTGACTGATTATCCATATCTTGCTTGCGTTATTGTGGTTAGGCTAAGCTCGTAAAGCAAGAGCAACAAGCTATCGATGCACAGTACGAAAAGAAGCGCAAGGGTGCTGAGGTCGCACAGAAGATGTACGTGTAGTTCGCAACACCTATTTCGGTTCCACGATGCGTGTTAATCTACTCAACTGCGCGCGACACATAGAGCACAGTCTAACCTGACGAACAAGTCGCGTCTAAAGCTCCTGCATCGTAGAGAAGAGCAATTGCAAGAATTGTTCGCAACCGCACGGTCGCAGATCCTAACCCTCGGCGAGGAGGGGCGGTACTTGCAGTTCCTCGAAGGCGTCATCGTACAAGGCTACCTCCAACTCATGGAATCCAAGGTGACACTGATTGTGCGCGAGAAAGATACTGAGCTCGTGCAGAAGGCTGGAGAGGCTGCTGCCGAAACTTACACGCAAATCAGCGGAAAGCGGGTCGGCTTTGACGTGGAAAGCATACTAAGCAATGAAAGGTATTTGTTTTTACTTTTTTTTCTAGAATGATTGTATGATAATCCATCTGCGAGTAGTGCTGGAGGCATTAAGCTCATCAGTGGTAGCAAGCGGATAACGATCGACAACACCTTAGATGAACGTTTGAGATTGCTTGAAGACAGGGTGAGCGACCTTCATTCGGCAGCGATTGTGGACGCTGACCCTGTCTTTCAGATGTTGCCGGAGATTAGGAGGGATTTATTTGGTCCAAACGAGAACAGAAAGTTCTACACATGAACCTTACGCAGACCCCTTTACCAGCTAGTTCATTGTATCGTCTTCATTCGTAAAATAGTTTGACGTACGCTCTGGGAAGGGCTACATACAACAACAAGCTAATAATAAGAGTGAGGGTGAAGCCATTCGCCGAGCCCAAGCTGTTCATTCTTTGATGCTTCTCCTTGCAAAAAGAGTTGCATTAAGAGGGAATCGAACCCCCGGCGGGTCGATGGCAACGACCCAGGTTACCACTACCCCATTAATGCGATATAAGCCAAAGTACCTTCAAATTGTATTGAGAGACATTTGTATCTGCCTGTGGGGGATCTTGAGACTGGCGCTGGGACTGGGGACACCACCGCAGGGACTGTGGATTATTCACATGAATCAACATTTTTAGTGCACCTTTGTGAGACCCGATCATCGCTCACTGGCAGGTGGGGCCTTCTGGGCATTGAGACCCATTTACCGGTTCACGGGTTGATTGTTGACGAATCCATGCACTGGCATGATGGCATGATGGATGCACAATCATGGCCATGTATCCCCGTCGGACTTCTCGCAAGGCTCGGGCCAGCAGCTTCCCTAGCGACGATGGACAACCATTGCGGAGGTACATGATTAACTGATCGGGCCGCCTGCAGAACATAACGTGTGCCCTCCAAATTGTTTTTGGCATCGATGTTTGTCTATCTACGACATACTTATGTTATCCCCTGCTTAATACACGGCCGATCCCGGGAATGGATAACATCGCGTGTGGTAAAGTGATGCATTCGACTCCCTCACAACACATACCTTGCATAGCCCATACTCCCTCATAACCTATAGCATTTCCATTTCTGGTCTCTGGGTCACTATATTGCCTCTCCAATAACACATACTCCCTGATAACACATGGCCCCGCGCCTCTTCCGAGGGGGTATGTATTATGAGGGAGTGGGTATAGCGCCAGTGCAATGACGGCCCCTATAGAATCTTAATGAACGCGGGAACCAGGCCTGATAAACAGCGCCCCACAAATGACAGCTCACAGGTAGCCACTATCGGCATTCTGAAAAGCGCTTTGCGTTGGGCTTTGGGAATACTAGCGTGTTGACCATCGCCTGAAGCAGACCTCAAGTGCATCTCTGACCAAAGGAATAAAACAAAGACATCAAATAGGCATATTGGGAACGGGAAAATCTAATCTACTGGTCGTAACGCGCATAAGCTCTCGTAACTTACCCGACCGTTCATTTCATTTCAGTGGCTTTGCAGATGTAGTGTCAACGATGTGTCAGTCCATTTGTGTACGTAGTTGACGTGTAGGGTGAGAGTAAGAATAATCTAGACAAGGATGATGTAATAATTAGCAGCCCTTTGAGTTGCGTCAAGGTCCATCGGTTTCATGATATGAACAACTTCGTGGGTGTAGCATGAAACCTGCTAAACTGAAGACATGTCCATGTAAGTCTGCATTGTGGGTGTCGGTTGTGTTGGAGTGATCAAGAACTTGGAGGCATGTATGTACATATCCACAAAAGAGTTCTCATGACACGACGCCAGACAGGCCGAGGCGTGCTAGCGGGATGGCCTCTGGTACCAAAATGTAGGGTCTGCGAGATAACGTGCACGTAATGAGGGACAGTGAGGAAATTGAGTGACCCCCTCATGGTTAGTACGAGAAGATCATCAACCATGGGTTGAGAACGATCTGTAAATGCAGCGGAAATTTACGGCAAATGGTCAGCGCCGACATCGACAAAGATAGTCAAAAGCCACTGATATAATAGGAACTTTCGGATCAGAAAAGGCACAGTGGAGCACCAGGTAATGCCAACTGTGCAGCTTTCCACATCGAAGCCATAATCGAATGGACGAGAAGAACGGAGGAACACTCACCGGGAACAAGATATGGCATCCACACACAATACTGTAATGGCAACCACATTTATATAAGAATGAACGCCGCATAACGGAAAGGACATACGAAAGTGGGAGTATCACTGCCCATCCGTTTCCCGTGAGCTGCCATTGGTAGGGCACGAGCGGCGTGCTGACGATAATCATGCCCGCAATGAGCAACGTGCACACGATGAGGGGAAACCAAAACCTGCAGGACAGAACGCCGGTTAGTGTTGTGTTATCACGTGACAGGGCCGGAGATGAAAAAACGGAGGTCAGAAGGATAACGTACGTAGTTCGTCTTCAACGACGAACAGACACAGGTATCAATCCGTTGCCTAGCACAAAGGTAGCGACCAGGAAGTACCGAAAAGGTACCGACGGGTGGATGTCGGGAGCGTAGAAATAACGAAACAACTTGCCTCTTCAATATTTTTGGTACTTCCTTGAAGAAATTAGACCGCTCCACCTCCTTCTTAGTGGCTGTCCAGGTGATGTTATAGGAGAACAGGTGTGCGAGCATAGCCTGGGAGAGTGGGATACCAAGCCCGCCGAAAAAGAAGAAGCTGGGCGAAGCCGATGAGCTGGTCCTATCAAGGCGGCGGGAGGGCGGAATGACGACTCACAAGAACGGCACCCACATGACATTTTCTACCAGAGCCCATAATATGTTTTTCTCACCAAGTCGGTACTGCAGAAGCGAGTAGGCAAGATTCCCGAGGCCGAAAAAAACGATAGTTGTGGCAAGCCAGATTTCGAAGCTGTGCATGTAGAAACCGTCCACCGGGAACTGAAACCCGAGCAAAAAGTAGTTGAGGAAGGAAAGTGTCACCGAAACGGAAATTCCATCTGTGGGCAATTACCGATGAGCCTCCATTCTGATAGAGAGGATACGACTCACAATACGAGAACATGTCTGGTGAACGAATTTCTAGATTAGGAGATGACTAACATCAAAAGACGATGGACGCACAAGCCAACATAGAAATCTTGTAATGAGTAGGCGCGCTCGACCACATGAACCTGTTGATTTGGTGATTGATGGGCCCTTTCCGCCACCATTGCGAGAGGGGGTTGAACAACAACCTGCAACGTAAGTGAGCCCTATGAGAACCGAACAACTAATAGATACCCACTCGCTACATCCGTAGGCGTACTTCTGCCAGCGGTTGAGTTCGTCATCGACCGTGAGCGACACACCCTCCTTGAAGCCACCTTTCGAATAGGTAGCCCATCTAAACCAGATAAGCACGGTTTGGCAGTGAGTTATTTGCCGAACATGGGGTAGCAGTCAACCTACCGGATGATGTATCCACGTAATTGTAATCTAAGAGCCATGTCGAAGTCTTCACTTACGTTCGACTCTGACCAGATCTTCTGTTTCCCATCCGCAGGATCGATGAAAGCAGCATCTTGCATCGCCTGCCAACGGAGGAATGCATTGTGGCCGACAAAAGGGGCGACTTCGCCATTGGCGCAAGCCATCGAGATACATTTATTGATTCGACGCGTGAAGTATGCAATCCCATTCTCAAAGTAGTGATGCGCGACTTGCATGACATCTGGCAAATTCGTGAGCATGCCGTGCGGAGCGTGGCGGGAGCATGGAGGACACAAACCACTCTCGTGTTGCAACACTCCCATTTCTTGACTTCCAGGCTCTGCAAATTCGCGTGCGGCATCACGAAGGCAGTCTTCAGGTACAACGGTATCAGAATCGACGAGCAAAATAAGAGAGCCAATGCGAAGCGAGCGGGCATTTGCGGCCCATGGGCGGTACAGGCCCCTGGACTCCTGGTATACTGATCACGGGAGTCATATTAGTGTCTGCGGTGAGGGCCATCAGTAAGAAGTCGAAGCTACCTTCTTCCATTGCCATCTGCAATGCGCGTTCTTCCAAGTCTTCTATCTGAGGAATCGAAGGGCTCGGCGCGTTTGTTCCTCCTGAACTACTGGTCTGCACAGAAGTAGAGGGTCTCGGGGTTCCAGGTCGAGTTGGTGTACCGGCGCCGCATGATGTCAAGGATACGTAAGGTGGAATTACACCTTGGTCGTCACCAGCCCGCCCTTCATATTGTAAGCCGTATGTACCAGGAGTCGGACCCACTGTATAGCTCTCCAAGCCAGACGTAGAAACGGACCCGCGAAGATCTGATGATGAAGTCTCGGATTGAAGCTGCTCGAGAATACGTTCCATCCGCAAACTCAGATCGAGGGCATAGTTCATGTTTGACGCCTTCTTGAAACGACCTGCACGGTTGTACCCTACAATATATGCAGTCAGATGGATTCATCACGTCGGACGAAATACATACCTTGAGGGTTTGCCCTTGCATTGTACGTATGAGCCGGACGAGAAACCCAACCAATGTTATGTGTGGCGTAGAACGACAAACGAGCAGCTGCTTCGTCTGGGGGAAGTAGCCGTAAACCATCGTCATTCACGAAGATAGAAGACGTTCCACCCTGCCGGGCGTAAGTCTGCATAGCACGTTTCAGTGACTCTATCGATGGAGCCCTGGGTTGATATGAGCATGCAGTGAGGCATGTGGCGACCAAATGAAATCGAGACGTAAACTCACAGTACCGCCTCCAATCCTTCCTTGTAAACGGGCATTTGAATTGTGATATGGGGGAGGACGGGGTCTATGTCCTTGTTTGATTTCGGTGGGACTGCAGAGTAGAATCGCGAGTTCTCGTAGTAATGTGCAATCGGACCAATTGCCATGGTGAGGTTCTGGAAAAGTTGAAGAGTGAAGAACTAGAAGGGACATGGGTTCAGCATAACTGTGTCTGAATTGGCGGGTGAAATTAACGCTCACCAATGAGATGGCAAACAATAGTGGTATGAGGACGAGGAGCACAAAATGCATATAATTTTGGTCGAGTTCATATTCTTGCAAGACAATCTTGACACCGTTCCCCATGAAAACTGTGAAATTAACCGTGCGGGTTAGTGATTAATACGATGTGATCATCACCGCAGACAAGACATCTTACCAGCTGCGAGTCCTGCGGCCAAGCCGTTATAAATTGGAGCATAAAGCATTGTCGTGCGCTTGAGAGGTTCTTGCATTCCTTTCTCGATTTCTGAGGCGGACATAGGAAGCTTGCGCCCGTACCATGTGCGCTTGAATTGCTGTGGGGTGGGACTTGGGCTGTTGGATTCGATGGGTTTTTCGTGTGCTCGCGGAGTACCTAGATGAGAATGGGAACGACCAGAGACAGAGGCAGGGGCAGAAGGAGTTCTCGAAAGCACTGAAGAGGTGAGAGGGGGACGATTTCGCCATAAGAGACGTATCAGACGATCTTCAAAATCGCGAGCGATGGGTATGATGGTGTCGAGTGAGTCGGACCAGACGACTAGAACACGTTCATCACGCTGGAATGGTAGATAAGCTACCCAGACGAGGACATGCAAAGGACAAGGTACTGACGATGAACGCAGCGTTTTGTTCTTTGTCCGCTTGCGGAAGGAGGACCATAGTGTCGATGATCTGAATGCGTGTGTTTGCATCGACATAAATACAATCGACCTTGTCGTCGTTGGTACGCTCTGCAAGAGCGGCATGCACAGCAGCGCTCCTGACTTTGACTGCTACCAAGGGATTTAGGGCGGCGACAGCAGCCTCGAATGGTTCAAGGGCAGCGACCTCGTAGGGAAATACACGAAAAGAGCCATCGTGAGTGCGGAGACAAACACCTGCAGGCAGGGCATCTTCGTTTGGACGAAACCAAGCGTCGCCTTGAGTTTGTTTGAAGATCCAGTGAAGAGTCGCGTCGTATCTATCATAGTCCATGAGCTCGACGTTGTCTGAGAGACTGCAACGACGACGGCGATAGACTCTTTGTGAGGGTATCTCAACGAGTGTTTTAAGACTGAACAAGCAAGGTGTAAAACGGGAGGATGATATCCAATTCTGGAAGTGAATCGGGTGTGTTATCTAGATCTGAGATCTCACCGGAACGAGTGCGTCACTAACTTTCCGATTTGGAAGTAGTCTTGAGCCCTATAAATTTTCGGAGAACAAGGCATGAGGTTGCCGTGTGCATCCTATCAAAGTAAGGACGCCGTACACAAAACTAGAGTTGTGATACCTCACCACTCCACCAACCAGTCCTCCTCCTCCCCCTCCCCCGACGATGTCCCGTACCCATCGTCGTCCCACTAGCGGTCAGTCATACAATGCTTCCAGTGAAGATGATTCACTTATCGGACATGGTCCTGCACACACTCCTTCACCATTATCTCCCCCTCGCCCCTTCTTCCTCGCTTCCTCACGTCCTTCTGATGACCACCAATCTACCACCTCATCCATAGAAAACAATTCAGACTCTGATCGTGAACCCCCTTCCTCTCCCCCCTCAACAACCACCTCCCCTCGAAGTTCTGTCGCCACTTCCTCCGTCCGCAAAACACCCAGAAACTATCGTCGTCGCTCCCAGCTTGCCGCTAACCACTTCAGCGCCGAGTCTCACGACCACCCTCATCCAGAGGAGAGCTGGTCCCCCTCCAGCCTATATGAAGCAGGGAGCCAACAAAGACCTCCTCCCTCTGCATATACCTTTCCATTCCAGGCTTACCCAGGAAACCCCGATCCTGTCCCAGGAGTCGTCTCAAGGCGTAGCAGCGTAGACTCCATACGCATGGTTTCCCGTTCCACAGCGACCCCCCCACGCGTGCCGCGTGTAAACCAGCTGGGCGATGTCCCCCCTGGAGCGCAAGGGCTCCCCATGCCGAACCCACCCTTCCTATCGAGCACCCCTGCCAACTCACCTTATCGTTCATCAGCAGGCTCCGTCTCCCACTCAACGCTCTACCGCTCGTCTGCCGCTGCGGGAATATCGGACGCTGGCTCGGCGAGTCTCCCCAGGGCCAGCTCGGCGACGACTATAGCGTTCCGTACTCCTTTCCTCTCTCCTGCATCCCGTCCTTCCAGCGTGTGGTCCCCACCCCCACATAACAACTCTCTCCCCTTCAACGCGCCTTCCAACGCGAACTCGACAACAGCACTCCCCCTACCCCCCATTCAAAAGAAGGCAATGACCTCTACTCGCTTGCATGAGAAACTCAAGGACGAGGATAAACCATGGCTTGCACTCAAACAAACTAAGCTCGAGCGCGCGAGCAAATGGCTAACCTACGGCGGATTGTTCCTAGGAATCGTCGTCGCCGCTATGATCGTATTTAGAGGATACACAAGCGTGCACATCCTCCAAAACAGCCAACTATGCCTCGTGCTGGATGACGAGTTTAATGGAGGTAGTTTGGACACCAATACATGGACCTTTGACGTTGAACTAGGCGGATTTGGGTGAGTATGACAATGCAATGTCGTCAACGAAGATAGCGGCTCAACCTAGCTCATAGAAACGGCGAGTTCGAGATGACGACGAATTCACCGAATAATGTATACATTTCAAACGGACAGTTATACATCATGCCAACACTCACCAGCGACTCTATCTCTGGTGGGTACAGCTCTGTGATGGATGGCGGAACTTATACTTTGGACGGTTGCACCGCTGGTGGTGGTAAGTCGTCCTTGTTCGCAGCGAGCGACTTCGAAATCGACCTCGTTGGCTTGGCTGACTGATTCATGGAAGGCGCAACTGACCAAGGAGCATTCGTCTTTCTCACGGGGAACAATCAAAAAAGGCAAAACACCGGAAATGAAACCGATCCCGGAAATGGAAATACTGGTGGCACAGGCGGTACTACCACCAACAGCACTGTGACTGGCGGAGGTACCACCACTGGCAATAGTACGACTGGCGGGACCGGTACCATCGGGGGCAACACAAACTCAACCACCTCGTCCAACTCTACTACCACATCATCCAACTCTACTACCTCGTCCAACTCTACCAGCTCTGGCGGGTCCAACGGATGCACCGCCATCTCCTCCGCTCAAGCTGGCACCGTGATCAACCCCGTCATGAGTGGACGCATCAACACGCGCGGAAAGAAGTCAATCAAGTACGGCAAGGTGGAGGTACGCGCCAAGTTGCCGCAAGGAGATTGGTTGTGGCCCGCTATCTGGCTGTTGCCCGAGGGGAATGATAGCTCCTCGTCGATGCCCCAGGGGACGGGTGTCTATGGTGGATGGCCTGTGAGCGGGGAGATTGATGTGCGTTTTTCCATGCTCTGAGGTGACGCTTTCGATGCTGACACTTTCCAACATAGATCATGGAAGCCAGAGGCAACCTGCCTTCATACCCTGCTCAAGGTTCCAACTATGTGCGTTCGACCTTGAACTACGGGCCTTTCGCAGCTGGCAGCACACCCATCTCGACTGGTAAGGATCGTTCAGCCCCTTCCATCTTGTCAGTCTCTCATTTGACACGCGCTCCGCCCTCTAGGTACCGACAGTGTCACCGCCACCCTCGTGAAGAGCCTCTACGGCTGGGTGAACACGAAGCGTGGAAACTTCGCGAGCGACTTCCATATCTATGCAATAGAGTGGACGGACAGCTGGATGCGGTTTTACACAGACAGTCGACTTCAGGCGATGATAAACCTTGACATCTCATCCAAGAACACGGATTCATACTTTTTCAACGTGGGTGACTTCCCTGCAGTTGCAATGAATATGTCGTCGGGCAAGTACATCGAGGTCCAGGATCCATGGTCGACTGCCTACGGTGGGAGTGCAGCTGCACCCTTTGATCAACGTGGGTCTCTCTCGCTCATTACTTAATGCATGAAGCTCATTCGACGCTGCTTGGATAGAATTCTACATAGTTATCGACCTTGCAGTTGGCGGTACTAGTGGATGGTTCCCTGATAGCATTGGCGGAAAGCCATGGTATGATGGCTCAGCAAGTATGTGGGAACCTCATGGGTGCGACTCAGAATGGAGTGTGCTGATGTAGAGGTTTTACAGCCGCCATGCGCGATTTTGCCTCTGCACAGAATACGTGGAGTGCGACATGGCCGTCAAGCGCCAACAATCGTGCTTTCAGGATGTAAGTCGCTCCGCGATCCTAACCCTCAGCTTCCCTGACTGTGCCTTTTGTAGCGACTATGTGAAGATGTGGCAACTCTGTTAGACGTTGATGTTTCTCGGTCCGACCATACTCTTATTCGAGTACAAACATATAATGCTACTTGTCCTGCCCTGACATGGACATGGACTCTCCTTCGCATCGGACTCATCTTATTTCAAGCCTTTCATAAGCCATTCAAGGACCACACACTGTGTACATTTCTGTATGGAAGCTGCACTCTTGACGAGAACTCTCGCACTCCATTGTTTCACAATTCACGCACATTTGCCCTTGCCCCATATCATCGACAGTACCTAGAACATCACATCTGACATTTTGCCTTGGAGCACTTGCTCGCTGGCTGTGCTCCCCGAGCCCCTGGCCAGGCAGTCTTTGTTGTAGACCTTTCCTGGTTGCTCCGTTATTACACGTTGTACATCTACGAACACAGCGGACCCCCTCGATTTATTTCAGAAATACCTCACCTCCGGCAGATCGCTGGTCGCTTTGATCGAATTAAACCTAGACTCGGACATAACGATCGAAATATATAAATCAAGTGGTGAGTGAGCAGCGTCGTTGACGATTCTGAAGCACAGAAGAGCGGTGTCTCCTACTGGTACTTTATAAAGGATCGAGCGGAAGTGAGCCGGCGACATGGATTCCCGCAGTTCTGTGGGCTCCACGTCTGCTGTCGATGAAACCGCGAACCCGTCTCTAGAAGGGATAAGAAGGCCCATTTGGCAGGCAAGTTCTAAACGGCGGAGTTCCGGGAGTGGCCCATCAGGAACTGCAGAATCACTCCGTCCTCGAGTTCATGTTTCTGCCCGGTGAGAAGCCAGTAATGTGCAGCACCGAACGCACGAGGAAACGGCATTGCGGACAACGCCCGCCTACAGACGGAGAGGGACGAGTGAGAAAACCGCGTGGACTTACTTGCGTTCGAGAAGCTGGTTTTTGGGCGAGACTAGACGGCGTGCCGATCAAGTTTCGACGAGGACATGGTAGTCTTCCCGGTTTGAAGTCTGAGAGGCTTCGAAACGCCGGCAGACATCGGGGAGGTCCATTCGCTGTCAAGAGTGCGTCCTACCCGCCGAGGCCAAATACGATAGCAATAGCCTCTTGGACATGTACTTTGTTCAACATCAGCGTCGGAGGACGGGAGGAGCACTGTCGAGGGATTCGCTGACCGGACGTCGAAGTGGCGCGTCAAGGCATGCTGTGCAGTAACAAAAGAAGTCGAGGCAAGTGAAGGCGCGTTCCTTTCGGCTTCCAGGTTAAATGACATGATGCGTTCCCTGATTATCGTAAACTGATTTGCCAAGTCCAAGTTGTTTGGAAGACCAAGGCGCCCAGGTACGTGGAGCTCAAGAGAATCAGCCAGCTGCCTCGTGCGGCTCTCGCGTTCGGATGCTGGGCATTGGGTACGAACCCCAGTTTTTGGTGAGGCGATGTGAAGTTCCTGATCCAGAGGCAGTACGACGGGTCTGATCAAGGGAAATGACTAGGTCGAGGACCATACAACACATCAAATAAAGGCACGATGAAGTAAGGATGTTTAAAGTTATCGTAAAAACTTGGGCTGTTCAAGTCGCTTATTGTGCGCTGGCCAAGGTCAACCTACTGCATGCGAGTCTTGGCTGTTTCCTGGATTCTGATTTTGGGTGTCAAATGAGTATTACAGCTTCACATGACGCGTGTTGATCGAAATTGTAACTGCAAGTACGTACTTTGCTCGGGTGTTGTGTTGCTTGCAGGCTAGGTATTGTAGGAAACTCAAGTACTGGGAGTCAAACGTCGTAGTACTGACTCGGATAGTAACCTGCAACAGAGGTATGCTGTGTCTACACTGTCACTATACAGCGAGGGGTGGTACCATGATATCGATATCTCGGGTGGAACTGAAAGTCAGACAGACACATGACATAGTAGTACTGACACCGATCAAAAAGTTGTAGCGTCACGCAGTGCCAAAAGTTGGAAGCGCTTGAGTGCTAGCTTTGAGTCAGTCCATTCTGGAATTTGAACGTTCTCAAGGTCCAGGTATCGATATCGCAGCATGCAATGCCTAATCATATTCCATGACGATCCAGTACTTGTCTGCCATTGTAGTATGTGGGATTTGAACGAGCTTGATCATGGTCGATCTGATATTGGTGGCGACAAGCACTGCCTCCCCACCACGGCTGTCGATGCAACTTGAACTTCAAGTTGTAAAATCCAGATGGCCCTACGCGTACGTATCTTTATTTCTTAACCATCTACTCTTGTTTCCAAGGATATGATAGGCAGGCCGTTGGACGCCTTCAAACTGGCCAGGCATTGGATGCTTAGGCATCTTCCCTTCCGCGTCCAAGCATCACGTACCTGTCAGTGACTTCTTGACCCTGACACCTGCTGTCACGAGTCCCTGTGTTCCTTGCCAAGAACAAACAGGCCATAAGAACTTATTCACTCAAGTCCCGACCAAGGCCGAATCTGATCCTACCATACCCAGCATTTTTCCCTGCTATAAAACGAAGGTGTTGTTGCCGAGAATACCACAGAACCACCAAGATGCAATTGCGATTCTTCTACATCCTGCCCTTACTCCTGGCTTGCCAACTCATCGTCGCAGACGATGCTTCGCGCTCAGGGCGTCAGCACAAATCAGCCTCGACACCAAATGTCCTCTCTGCACTCCTCGTTCGCAGGGCTAAGTTTGTCCTGAGGGATGACGGCGATGGTTGTGCGAATGGATGGCGTGAGTTGGTTTTTCATGTTTGCTTGACAGTCTTGAACTGACTGTACCCAGACGTCTGCCCCAACTTCCCTGACGTCTGTGCACCAGACGGCAGCTACTGCGTATGTCTCCTACCTCGACACAGGTTGCTTCCATGACTCACCTTTTGTGATGCAGTGCAACGAGGTCGGAAACTGCCCAAACGACTCTAATGTGTGTCTTGTTAGTCGTCACCCACGAAATACATACTGATCTTGCCATTTCACAGTGTTTCGGTACTGACGAGTAAGATCACCACGTCACCCTGTTTTTCTGTTTCTTTTTTGCTTATTTTTCGTAGGTGCTGCCCCAAAACGGCGGAGACATGCGGTGGCCAGAGCTGCTGTAGTGCTGGTGCAACGTGCTGTAACGACAATAACGGTTGCTGTGACCCTGGCTACATCTGCTGCAACGACTCCTTCGGTGGATGTAAGCACCGATTCACAGAGATCTAGCAGCAGCACCCTGACGTCATATCAAAGGTTGCCCGGGCGGAACTACCTGTACCGCTGGAAGTGATACCTGCACTCCTGGCAGCACAGGCGGAGGCTCTGGGGGCAGCAGTGGAGGCTCTGGAGGATCAAGTCCCTCTTTCTCTCCCCCCCAATCGTCAGCTACCCCTAGCAAGTCGACCGCTTCCTTGCCTACGACCCCCACGTTCAACCCTTCGTCCGTCGTTGGCTCGTCCCCGACCACTTCCGTTAAAATAACCGTACCTACTGTCTCGGGTTCCGCCCCCACATCTGGTAGCGCCACTCCATCTACTAGTAGCTCTGGATTGGGTGGTAAGTCGCTGTGTAACTTTAATGTCGCTCTATAACTCACGCATTGCAGCGACTGGTGGTGCCTCGCATAACATTGCCGTCATGTCCTCCTGGCAAGTCGCTGGTCTCGCAGCGATCGTTGGGGTTCCTGTCCTTCGTGGGGTCGTGGGCATCTTTTGAGGTTTTTTTGTAAAATCACAGTTGGATCATACCTTGCACTTCCCTTCGTCAAGCATCACATCATTTGTTCATGCGTGGACTTTCCAGAGTTTGTTGATAAGACTACTATAACTATTCCGTTTCGATACATTGAGACAGTTTTGTTGTTATTATACCGCTCACGCAACCGTTGTTGGTTTACCTTCCTGCATGCTTGAGACGTGTGGAATCATTGAAGCCTCATGCACGCTGTCTATTATAATTATGAACGTCTAAAGGGTACAGTCTTCCAACTCTTGGGTAGTACATACTAAGCTTACAGGGGAATGGTTGTTGTTGTCTGAAAGTTTACATGCTCCGGGAACTAACAATAGACGTTGGGATATGTTACTAGGAAGTGGTGATCCGTGGTGACGGCGCGCATCAAGTGCCGTACTGGAGGATCAACGATCAATAAAATGATGAGCGCTCGGTATCTGGTTTTGCCGAACCTTGACAACTTTTGAAACGGGTAGCCCTCCGTCTAGCGACGGAGTTAGCCTCACTTTGTTAACTCTCGTAACTCTCGTAACTCACCGATCTCCATTCGCAACTGGGGGAAATGAATGTTATCTAAGCTGAAGATTGTCTTGACGATTTGAGGGGTGACCTAGGAGCACAGGTCAATTCGCCACTGATTCGCCGGAATAGCATCAAGTTACCTTTGAGAAAAGCTCCCGAGACATCAGGCTATGCAAGAAGAATGTCAAGAACTCAGACCTGGCAAGCATTTCAAAGGAACCTCTCACCCTTTTTGCCTGTGCATTTCTATCTCCTGATCTCCGATGACAAGACATGGGGGAGATGGCTAGGGCACTTATCAGTACGATTTCTTTTTGGTGGACTACTACTCACTCCATCGCGAACCTGGCCGAGCTGGGAAATGTCTGAATAAGTACTCAGGTTAGACAGGCACGACTTACATCGAGTCGACGAGCTACTTTCCAGTGAGCTTATTACTACCAGGCACACCAGAAGACGTACCTAGTGCCCTATCAACGAAGTTCATGATATCGTTCGTGCGGTCCTTGGTGACATCAGTGCTGAGCTGGATCAGTTTATGTAATTCTTCCCCCCGATTGGGGTCGGAGTAGTACTCGATCACAGAGGAGAGGGCAGCAGAAAACAGCAACGCGGACGGCACGGTCTCATCAAAGATACTAGATGCGACAGTTTGGATATCACAGTTCTGTGTGGCAGACAAGATCCTGGAAATAAACCGGTCGTTTCGCACGTTGCTTGTGATGACTGAAGCCACAAGCACATCTGAAGCGCCTCCCAGAGAGATCTGTCAAAGGGAAGTCAGCGCTCATTCACGTTCTTTGGTTGCAAGTGTATTAGAACGCACAATTCCGTTGCTGTGCCTTGATAGACGGTTCCGGAGGTAGTACATTATCTCATTTGTAGCCTCGAGCGCAGCCTCGTGCATAGTCCAATCGTAGACCGGGTCGTTATTGAGGTAGACATACCTAGAATATGATGAGCGGGGCAAGACAAAACTCACCGGTCTGTCCTACCTTGTCACGTCACTAAATAATCCAAACCATTGTGCCACCGAGTGTCCTCCCCAGACACTGTCAGCCGCCGTAACAGGCAAGCCAAGCTGGTTCGAATGTGAAGAAGGTTGATTGAAACACGAGCGTCTGTGCTTACGATAAAGTTTGCAGCCCAATAAATGGGCACTTGGTTGACGACATCTTTCACTATGTCGATAGCCATGGTATCGCTACTCGCCAAGACGGACGATTTCATCACCAAGTTCTTGACCATGGATGCGAATGGTACGGCAGAGAGTGTCTCGTCCATGATGCAAGTCCCTGCCTGAAGCAGCATCAATCGCTTGCATACAAGTAGTTCCGAAGCTCGTGTCTGACCTCTGCAAAATCTGCGTGAACACCTCCTATGAGCTTTGAAATGCGTTTTTTGTAGAGGTCATCTAGCCGATTATGCGCAGAGCCATTGTGAACTGCATTCTTTTCACCCTGATTCGGTCTCGACCAATCGTAAAACGAGACCATGTCTTTCGATCTGGAAGCGATACAAGGTCGTATGAAATCAGGTGTCATGAATGGAAAGTGGGCATGAACTGAGCCGGCAGGATAATGGTCCGGGAGGAGGCGAAATAGTAACTTGGTGAGCATTCCTCCATATGAGCCGTCTGCGGTGTTAACCATGCAGTGTTGGTATCCCCAGGTCGTTAAATTGTATGCTGAACAGGGGTTGGTCAAGGTTATCAGGATAGAAAGAAAGCGATACCGACGAGTGAAATCGATCGTTAGGAAACGATCTCCACGAGTTAGGCACACTGCGTCGGCCAGTATCGCCCGTGAAATTGTGTATCCTGGACACAATCCAGCACCAGGGATCGGAGGCTTGGTCTCCTCGGCTTGCAAACCAACCTATAATGATGTGAGCCTCGTCATTTCAGCAAGTGCGTAATATACCAACATGAAGTTCCAAATTATCGATATGTCCATAAAGCTTTTCTGCTGCTGACTGCCAAGGATTAGACCCAAGGATTAGACGAATGTTCTGAGAGATAGAATTGGATGAGCCTTACGTGTATAACGGGGTCGGGGTTCCATTCTCTGAAGCTCTCGTATGCTGTAAGACATCAGGTAGGAAATGAAGACACTCTTAGGGCGACTTACGCCGCAGGCCCATGAAGCTGCGAAATTCGTTGAGCTATGGATGATCAGTAAACCACATGGCCAATTCAGCTCAGGCGATGATGGCTCACAGTGCAAGCGCCCCACTTCCTTCCCTGCTCTATGGCCAAGATTTCGATTACTCGCATCACAGCGGGACAACCTCTTGCACGAAAAGCACCGGCCCTTTGCTCTGTTGCATCCTGCAAGATGCGGGCAAGATCTTGATCAGCAAAGCTACCGTCGGGGCCGCGCTGCAATCTGGTTCCGTGTTTGGTCGGAAATTGGAGATCATACGTTTCACGACTTACCCATCGAAAGTCCAGGTCTGGACGTCCCCAGGTGGGACAAGCTTTCTTCGAACAACTTCTCTGAATTCCTTGATGGTTACCTGAGCGGGACGTCGTAATCGAGTACTGGATTTAGGAGCGAAGGAAGAAAGCCACACCGTTGTCGGGTCTTTATCTTCAAATAATTGTCCAAATAAACCATTGAGCCGCGCCTCATCTTGCGCAGAAATGGAGGCGTGCCAATGATAGAGCAAGCTGAACTCGATTGAAACAGCGTTGCCGTCTCCTCGAGGAGATATTCCGTGATCAGATTCGCGGAATGGCTATTACATCAATTTGGGGATCATTCTCCACGCATGCAATGAAACGATTGCTTACCGTAAGTGGGTTGAGGCGCCATGTCAAACCGTCCCTCACAAGTCCCAGGATGCCGCCCACATAATCCCCAAGGATGATCTGCATAAAGAAAACCGTGTTGACCAACCGCGCTCTGTGGAAGATCTCGTCGTCTTGTGTGAGGCGGGCCATCTTCTCGTCAGGCGGGGGTGAGGTATAAGAGCACCGTTCGTCAAGGCCTAATATCTTCTCGGCGATGTACTGTCATCGCGTTAGCGCATGCATACTGATACTGATAATGAGATTATAGACATACGTTATGATGACGGCTAAACAGCACGGCAAGTGCGCAAACAGAGGGGGGCATGAAGAGGAGACGACTATCAGCGAATGCATCATTCCAAATTTTTCCCGACCCATCTTTTCTCCGTATGCGGTCCACCTGCTCTACACTGTTTCCGTAGATGATGCTCAGGTCGAGATAGCTACTCGTATCATTGATTGTCCAGTCGTGCGTGTTAGTGCTGAAGATGCTGTGTGTGATCAGATCCGCAAAGGCAAAGAACAAACTTGACAAGCCACCGGGATGCGGTACGAAATCATCGCTATGCCTGCGTAGCAGAGTATCGAACACTAATCCAGGATCCGGAAGGGATGAAAGCGTCTGGATATGAATGGAAGGCACTGATCGTGCGTAAGGTTGTCCAGCCTGTCCAAGAGATGGGGACAAAACATTATAGTCGGATCCATCTGCACTTCGGAACGCGTATGCAGCGATCTTTTCTCCTACAGCAGTTGATGAGGCAGTTTTAAAAGTCGAAAGAAATCCAGTGGGAGGGTGAGGAAGGTCCTTGTAGACTGTGACGTATGCGTGAGTTATCGACTAGGATAGTTGGACTTGAAGACCTACGTAAATCAATGACATATTCTTGAGCTCTTTTGGCGAACGTTGAATCGTCCGGGAGGCGGGACATAAGCACCAAGACCTTCTCGAGCTAGGTTATTTTGTTAATTTAGCCATTACAATGTCGAGCATTTGCAAGAAACTTGCAAGAAAGTCTCTGTCATTGATATCACCATGAAGGTTCTCAATGGCGTCTGCAAAAGCCGGCTGGCCCCATATGTGAGATGGACGCTCACGAGATACGAGATAATGAGAAGTGGATCTTACCAGGTCGTTTGCAGTGAGGGGTGGGCCGCGCTGAGCGATTTGCTCGAGGTCACATATGTCGCTGGAAAGGTACGCTACTGAGGGGGTTTTACTGTTCTGCGCTCGGGAGAGTAGCGGCTGCAGAACGCTTTGCAGGACCTGCGCACCGCGGTGAAGAGTTTCTTTTCGTTGCATCTGAAGCGTCACTGTTTTTCACGTACTTCAAGGGAGAAGGGAGTCAGTGTCAAGCTCACGGACGAGGGAATGAACGTTGAACTCCTTTTATTAATGTTTGAACCATCACCCGCTGGGTCAAGTTGAGTGAATGCCAATGTAATGGCATTCGAATCAGCGGAATGCCCATGATCATCCCTGCAGAGCAAGTCCTATCAGTAATTAGCAAGATTTCCAGTCCAAGTCTGATTCTTGGACAACTAGGATGTAATACATATAATATGGTTGCCCACACAAAGTACTGAATCAAGGTATTTTGAAGCAGTTGCCTGACGAATCGGGGGAAACGTTACAAGGCTTGCGACAAAGTCAGTCGTCAAAGCTGTCAAGAAAGTCCATGGTACGGCGATCCGCGCGCGGAGACGATATGTATCACTGTCCACCGTTCACCCAGTCTCAAACTTGCTTGTTCTCCTTGACGTCCACGAGTACATATCCCTCGCCGATGAGTTTGAATGAGTATTCCTTGTGCTCAAACCAAGGTACCCAGACTCTAGTGTGATAGAGCTTAGCATCTGACCCCATGGATAGCCTCGTCGAGATCGTTGACGATGGTAAGGTCCGGCACTTATTGAATTCCAAAGCAGTAGCAAGGGAACTCCGTGTATATTTCAATGTTAGAAATGGCGTGATGACTGACGATATTCCAGAGCCCAATATGTGTCGTCGATCCTTTCATTCGGATTAGGGTATGTACGAGAGTCGTTGGTTCACCTGCCCGGCAAGGTTGTTCGACACGTCGATGACCCGCTCACATTGTCATCGATAATACTTTCGATCCAATGTTGTTACAATGCAAATATAATATTCCTGCGTTATGGCTACAGTCGGTGCTCATTCCAGTGCTGATCCCTATCCTATGCAGATACTATAACTCGTACCAATTCAAGATGATGCTAAGATATCGTATCAAATAGTCCATGTTCTGTATGATATATATATGTCTGATGCAAACTCTACCTCGCTTAACGACGGGTGAAAAAATTGAAAAGGAAAAAATGATGCAAAAGAGGGTGCTATGTTATATGAACAAGAAGATGTCAAACCGGGCATCGATACCATGGAGAAGAGTGCATGAAACCAGGATTCCGAGTTCAAGACGAGGTGCGAGAGCCGAAGATGTGGGACAAGCTAGGATGTGGAAGATAGCGAGGGATGTTCGGGGTTCATAGTACAGAATGTCCAATGGGCCTTCCAAAGAGGAGGTCTTGGATGTGTACGATGGTGTCATGTTCGGGAAGGTGGTGCTATCGTCGATCCTTGATGCCAACTCATCAGCATCTTTGTTGCGGCGGGCCGCCGTCGGGTGACTTCTTGAGCCGCGGTATCGACGCTACGAGCGTTTGGATATCCTCGATCGTGAGCATCTTCTCTCTACCGACATTTAGTGGGGTCGGCTGTAGGTAATGTCACTGTGAGCATCGAAAGATAACTACGGTCAAAATAAATGCTTACCTCCGAGTCAGTAGCCTGGACCTCCTCCTTTGCCTTCTGGATTTTCGCCCTCTTCTTCGCCTTCCTCAGCTGGCTGACGGAAGCAAAAGGCTTTCGCCCTTCATCCACAGCATGTCTGTTGGCGCAGTCCAGCCAATTTTGCCTCTTAAATTTGCTCTTGGATATTGATTCGCCTCGATTCGAAGGTTCGATCCAGGCAGCTTGGAACACCACTGGAGGTGGAAGCAGAGGCGTGGAAGGTTCCTCACAGACATCGGTGATGTCAAGAGCTGGGATCGGGGTTGGCAGTGTGCTTTGAAGAACTTCTGGTCCAATGATGTCGGAAAATGGAGACGTAGGATCTGGGATGCCCGTGTGGCTTTCGACAATGTCCAGAAGCGATGCGGGAGAGGAGGAGGAGGAGGAGGAGGAGGAGGAGGAGGAGGAAAAGGAGGAGTCAGTGCCCCCCTCAACGACAGCAAACGCAGCTTCAAGGACTTGTGCTGCTGAGAAGGGAGTAAACACAGCGATCTCCCACGCTTCCTCAACATCCACAACAGGGAGAGGAGCGAGGCCCGCCCTCTGTAAGACTTCTCCTTCATCATCTAGGAGGGGAAGTGGGGAGAGGATTGTACTCTGGAGGATGTCTTGGTCATCTGTGGCAGGAAGGGTGACAAGGATGGCGGTCTGGAAGACTTCCTCATGGTCTGGAGCAGGGAGGGGAACGTGGACTGCAATCTGGAAAATTTCCTCGTCGTCCGGGGCAGGGAGAGGGACAAGGATGGCACCCTGGAAGACTTCCTCATGGTCTGGAGCAGGGAGGGGAACCTGGACCGCAATCTGGAAAACCTCCTCGTCGTCCGCCGCGGGGAGGGGGACAAGGCGTGCACTCTGGAGGATTTCTTCATCGTCTGGGGCAGGGAGAGGGACAAGGATGGCGCTCTGGAAGACTTCCTCGTCGTCCAGGGCAGGGAGGGGGACGAGGACTGCGGCCTGTAAGATTTCTTCGTCATCCAAGGGAGGAAGTGGAACGAGAAGAGCACGATGAAAGACTTCATCATCATCCATTGGGGGGAGAGCAGTGAGGACGGCACTCTGATAGACTTCCTCGTCATTTGGAGGTGGCAGCGGAGCGAGAAGAGCACTCTGGAGGATCTCGTCATCGTCGGGGAGAGGGAGCGGTGTGTTAACAGCCCAGTCGAGGACCTCGTCATCATCGGGGAGGGGGAGAGCAGTAAGGACGACGCTCTGAAAGACTTCCTCGTCATCCGGGGGTGGCAGCGGAACAAGAAGAGCACCCTGAAGGATGTCGTCACCGTCGGGGAGAGGAAGCGGTGTGCTGACAGCCCAGTAGAGGATCTCGTCATCATCGGGGAGAGGAAGTGGCGTATGCATGGCCCAGTCGAGGACCTCATTACTGTCTGGTGGAGGGAGGGACACGCACATAGCCCGGTCAAATGTATCATCATCCCTTGGTGACCGGAAGGGAGCCTTCAGAAACACGGGGAGTAAGCCCGCTCTCCTCAAAACGACCGAGGGAGGATCCAGTACAGAGATTAAGCCCACTCGCAAGACCGGCAAGTAAGCTTGAAGCATCGTCTCTGAGGCTTTCTGACGATGTAACATGGAGAGAGTGGTGGAGACGACAAATGACTGCGAACAATAAGGCAGGCTAGCGCTCGCCAACCCAAAGTGCCGTTGCGGAAGCAATGAAGGAACTTTTGGCTCTTCCATCGATGAACGATGGTGGAAAAATGTGGAGACAGGCACAGTGGCAGGCGTTTCTGGCATGAGACTGTTGATGATCCGCCTCGACTTGACGGCCGCACAGGCCAATAGTCCCGCTCGAAGGGTGTTCATGTTTATGGGAGGGTGGTGTGGACGTAGCATTAGATGTTTGCGGTTGGCAGGATAATAAGGCGGGATATGAGTTGATGATGGGAGGATGAGGATGAGGAGGGAACAGGAAAGTCGAGTTGTTAAATATCCCCTGGCGGCGGGCTTCGTTTATTTGTTCGTGTCAGCCATCCCGATCGCGACGCGTCGAGGTCACGTGCACAAAAAATCAAAACAATGACGTAGCGCAAAATTTGTACGCTGATTTGTAGAATTTGTTGAGAAAAGATACAGTGACTGATGGGTATAGTTTACTCAGAGGAGCAGGATACGATCGCAGAAGCACATGGGTAGACGTCAAGTATTGCGACGTCAAGTAACGGAGCGTCTCCAGCACATGAGGGCTCTGATATTGATATTGCTGACAACGCTAGCACACTGCCCAGTTCATCTGGACGCTTCAACCGCTTGAACGTTGAACGCTCGTCCTTCGTCAAGCAAGTATTGGTGTTATGTCACTATCAACATCAAAAATGTCTGAAATAATACGGATGCTCACAATCGCGGCATCGAGGCAGTTGGAAGTGGGATGTTCTTGATCATTCTTTATCGCCCAACAGAATCTTGCCACCCTATGCCCATGCTTTGCTCCTGAACGGCGAATCACCAGGTTTTACTAAACATCGCTGGTCGGATGGGTTACCATAATGACCGGCTTTAGATGTGTCGGGATTTGAGGTCGGGACTGATGGCTTTGGGCGATGCAGAAAAGGGAAAGGGTGGCAACAATGCTACATGCCGCCGTGATCGAGCCACTTGGCAATGTCGCATGCACATAGCCCCGTCTGAAGTTGGGCGACATACATGCGAATGATTTAGATGAAGGGTGGAGTCTATAGGGTGATTTGTTGGTGGCATGTGGTGGAAGGGAACGTTTGAGTTGAGGAAAGAAGGGGACTGGAGGTTTGTCAAATTGTCACTGCCTGTTGGATGGAGCCTGACTTGAGCAACCGCAATCCTGAGCACGGCGCGTCCAGGTTACGTGTATAAAAGCTCAAGAGCACGCAAGCTAATCCTGCCATGATGAAATAGCCCAGAGCCTAACAATTACTGGGGAACCGGGTAGGCAGCTTCACGACCGTAGTCTATAATCTGGCTGTGTTTGGCGCTCATCGACTTGCTCTCACAACCAGAATACTGGAAGAGCAGATGGTTGTAAAGACGCTACTGTGCGTGGAAATAAGACTCCCCTTGGACTTTGATGACGTGTCTACGTCCAATACGATACAGAGGCGGAGGACGGGAAACTGTTGATCTGCTATCATTCCCTCGCTGGGGTTTGTTGGTTGTGTTGTGAGTAATGAAACGGTTCCTCGTATTATCAATAGTGTTAATGAGTCGAAGGAGGGTGATAACCTAACCAGCCCGACGACAGGTGCGACACTCATCGCAAGGGGATGCGTTCTGGAGTGCAGCAGGAGGCCCCAGTGATTAGAGTACATACGGCGAGTCCCACAAGGGTCGCAAAGGATACGTGAGAGAGCACAAAGTTCTACATGACAACGCAACACGAGTTTTGCTGCAGACTAATCAATCAATCGGAGACCAACAAACGAGGGAGATGGGGAAGACGAACCTTCTTAGCTGTCTTATAGAACATCTTACTCTGAGCGGAGAGTGCGTTGGATCGTTCTACTAGGTTGTCCAACTTTTCTCCTCGTTGGAGGACGGACTCGATCGTCTTGTGCTGGAGAACATAACAAGTCAGGCTACTAGGAGCATAACGATGCGTGGTTAAGCGTACCAGCACAATCTTCGTTTCATCTAGTTCTTGTTGCACTCTCATGATGGTATCCGCTTGCCGTGGATCCTGATACTTGGTGAGGTATGTTTGGATGTCGGGGAACGAGATCGCAGAAGGGTTGGAGAAGGAAGATTGAGGGACTTTGGCAGTAAATTCATCCAGAACTTTTGTCAAGAGGGAGAATGCAGGCCGAACAGGGTATTCTTGGTCGGTTATGATGATGGCTGTGAACAAAGCACGGCACGCAGCCAACAGTTGTGAATTAGAGCTAGGTGGTGAGAGGGAGCATTAACCTACCTGCGAGCTGCTCTGCTCCACCACGGTTGTATACATGGGCAGTATAATTGTTCTCTTGCACGCTCTGACGCTGACCCTGGGCCGTTCTGTCCACGACTGTTCTTGAGAAGAATGTCAAGAACTCGGAGACGGAGCCTCTCTGGTAAAAAGAGAAGCTGGAGACATCTGAAGCTGAGCTGAGGACCGTGCTGGGTGATCCTGAAGGTGCGAGGACAACAGAGAGTAAGAAGACCTTCATTATTACGGTGACTGTCGGTTTCGAGGAAGTGGAAGCAGCGAAACGACGGCGGGGTGCTGACTACATACCTTTTATTGTTTACTTATTTACATACTTACCTCTTTCCGTTACTTACTATTGCTGACCTGGGTTGGATGGTTACAGTCAAATTCCTTACTAGACACCGCCAGACTCCAGTGCGCAGCAAGCTATGTCTCTGGCTGCTGCTGGTCTCTGGATATCCTGCGTCTGGCTGGTCATATACGCCGTAAAATATTTGTCGAGGCGTCCCAAATTGTTACTACCGTTTTCACAAAGTCGCAGACCGTCCACCGAGATCTCTGTGAAGAACTTGAATCTTCGTCTTAAGACAGAAGCTTTCAATGCACTTCATGACGAATTATCCATTCGGTTGTCTTCAAACGCTTCTCCCACCATGAGGCAGATACTCTTGTGGTTGTATGATCTGGGCAGCGTCATCAGCGTCATCGGAATGCTAGCTGCGTTTAGCCTACTACTATCCACGGCCGTGACTCTGTCCCAAGACGTCCTGGGGACACGACATGTCGCCCACCAGAGTACCAACACAGTCGCAAAACGGGGGCTGGACCACGTCGAGGATACTGTTGCACTTGGTCACAATGCATTCACTATTAATCCAATTGTAAGCTATCCCGTTCACGCTGAGGTGACCTGGCAGCGCAAACAGGGCCCTTAACCTGACGGTATTTAGATACCAGGAATGACCGTTCCGTTCAGTCATCTCCCTCTGATTCTGTTGGCGTTAGGCATCAGCCAAATCGTCCATGAAGCTGGACATGCCATCACCGCAGCACTGTGAGTTAGCCATCGAGGTACAGGAGAGTGGTAATTGACATAGGTTAGACATCGGATACCAATGCTTTCCTCTGGAGTATCTATAACGTTCATCTTGCCGTCCGCCTTCGTCATTCTCCCCTCTGCCCGACTCGAAAATCTGCTTCCCCGTCATCGCATGCGGGTCGTGGCTGGTGGCTGTTTTCACAACTTCGCGTTTTTGTGGTTACTACACCTTGCGGCTTGGTCAGGAATAGGGTCTGTACTTGCATCGCTTCTCTTCCACGATGTTTCTGCCCTCGGAAGAATCATCATCGGTATTGATCATGTCAGTGTACTTACTCTCTCCATATGCATGTACTGAGCCTCGTTAGGACTCGCCGCTGGTGGCCCACCTCCTCGTCGGTACACTGGTCACCAGGGTGGACGATGTTCAGATGGGCTCTGCTGCCCATCCAACTACGGGCAACCTTTGGGATGACTACTTACTCTCCCCTACCTCTGCCCCCGCCAGCGGCTGGTGTGTCGACAAATCTATACTGAGCAAAGAATCAGGTCAAGGTATTTGACTATGCTGTGATTGCTTGCTTAGCCCATCTGACAGCTTCAGAATGTGTCGCCGTCGGGCTTCAATCCTGTTTTATATCCAAGGAGGATGCAGCTGTACAGTACAGCCTGTACCCTGGCCCTATCTTTATAGGAAGCGCGGCACGGTGCAGTTCCTCGATGAAATGCGCGCCGTCTGCGTCGTGTGTGGTGCCTCGTAGCGACCAGCAGCTCGTGCGGATCACAGTCGCGCGGGATTATGCCGGAGAGGATATTGTTGTTTGGAAGGGTCCAAAGAAGGAGATCTGGGAACAAGGTATGTATCTGGAGTTGAGCGCCTGCGCATACGCTCAAATGATCTATCCTTGCATAGTGGAGGTTGGCAGTCTGCGACCCCGCTTTCCCTTTATCTCACAGAGGCTCCCAAGCGTTGCTTCTTTTTTCTTTGAGTGCGTCTCCCTACCGGGCTTACCGCTCTGTGTAGATAAACTGACGCAGGTTAATTACAGATACATGACGCTTGCGAATATGTCCCTCTACCTCGTCAATATGCTCCCGATAACAGTACTGGATGGGTATCAACTCCTCGTTACCTTATTAGAGCTACTATTCAGTCGAGCTAGTGGAGGCTTGGGGAGTGTCGACCTTGAGGCTCTGAATAATCGAAGTTGGCCACCACATAACAGCAGGGCGCAAAGGGCATGTAGGGCATTCCTCAGTACGAGTACTCTCATCCTTGTCTCATTATGCGGGCTGTTAAGTTTTATTAGATGGACGGAGAACTGATACATCTTGGCCGTTGATATCTCTGCAGATGTTATAGAACTTTGCGGTGTCGAGATCGAGTATATTGGAGGCATTGGACGGTTCGTTCTTCGACATGAGCAAGATCGAGTACGGTCGAACTCTGGCCCAATTGACTTTCATGAACTTGAGGATCAGATTGTGCTGACATCGAAGACTCTAGATGCGTCTCCCATTCCATGACATTCGAGGTACAGGGCTTCACCTTCGCTCGATTGTCGGGGTGCTTAATCGTGACGGCAAATCGTGTCGATGGAAGAAAATCAGACAAGCAAGTCGCTTTGGAGTTACGAATTTTTGGTTGAATCTGTTATGTGATGCGACTCGTTGCATGCAATCATGATGCATTGGCATATGTACATACAATCATGGTTGAATGCATATGATGTGCTGATGCGCCCGAGGTCCTCCACCTCCCCATACGCCCACCTCTGAATCGTAATGCAGGAAAAATAAAGGAAAAACAAATCATGCAGCCAGGTAGGTGGTAAATTTACTTTTTCTTTACTGGTTGAGCGAGGTCAATGACCGTCAAACCTATGGGGTGCCGTCATTTTCAAAACCTTGGAGCTGTGATATAACGAACTAACCTGGAGGAAGGCTCTGCTTGAGCTTCTCAGCCTTCTCTGGGTCATCGATAGAGAGTGTGTAGAGATATCTTGAGCACCGAACTTTGAACTTGGTCTGCTCCTTGCCGGTGGGAGTTTTCGCAGCGACCTTCTTTATCCGGGCCTCTACAGAGTGACAGCGATCAAAGCAGAGAAGGGGAAGATATGTATATGTATGTCACAAGGGTCAGACACGAAGATCAATTATCCGTTGGTCAACCAATACTGCAAGAGATAACTTACGCGTAGCATCCTTCCGCCGCGCGATCTCGATGAATTGTTTGATATCCCGGATTTCCTTAGGCTGTCAAGAGGCCGTCAGATATATTCCGAGGTGGCATCGGGCAGAAGGGCCTTCGTACCATGGCGAACAACGAGCTCTTGAGGTTCTTGCTATATTCGAGGGTGCCCAAGTGCTACGATTGGTGTACGGGTGGCTGAACTCTAATTTACTAGTTTCACGCGAAATGCCGAGACCAGCAGCACGTAAAATGGAGACTAAAATGTCACGGTGTGTTTCTAGTATGAAGGTTCAAGCTGGCTCAGGCTGATATCCTGAATATAATGACAACGATCGTAATAATAAGTATGTTAGACAAAGAGGTAACGGATACAAGGCCTAGTGATTACATGTGGTGTAGAAGAAACAATAGTGAGATAGCAAAGATGGCAGGAAAACAGTGTTGATGTAGAAGGGCCTATCTACATTATGGCTTGTACTTGCGCGGGGATCCAACAGAGGAAGCCCCCGATGAAATTGCCGTGCTGCTGCTCACATCGCTTACCACGGAAGACACAGGTCTATTGATACGACTGCGTAGTCGTTCCACCTCCCGTTCGAGGCTACATGTATTTTGAGCACAAGATGAGCCTAGGCAAGGGGGGCGACTCACGTCAAAGTACTTTGTTTGGCTTCTGCAGCCTGGAGCTCCAGTCGTCGGTTGGCACGAACTAACTCGCTTTCGGCGGATTGCTGCATTTTGATTTTGTCCTCAGCGAAGAGAAGTAAGTAATCGGAAGCGATAAAACTTACCGCTTTGTCGAGTTTCTGGCGAAGAACCTGGATCTGTGACTCGGACGTTGTCCGATCGTCCTCTAGCTTGGCGCGTTGGCGTTCGCTCTCATGGAGTTGCAACTGGATCTCTCTGACTGCCTTGTCAGAGGAACGAAGTTGGGTGGAGTGGCGTTTATCGTTGCTGACTTGACCGAGCTGCGTGGTAAGCTCCTCTACACGAGCTTGCAGTTGGCGGATCATTGAATTTGGCTGAGGCGTGCTGGTATATGATTTCGTTTCCAAGTCTACTATCTGGACGTTCAATTCTTTAACCTGTTTCTCCAACTGAGCCTAAAGGTGGGGGTGAGGGCAACGACCACGGACCAAGACAGTGAACATACATTCTTTCTGTCCAGTTCTGTGTTCTCCAAGCGAATCTTATCAAGCTCAAGCTGGCCTTCAGCAGCATGGGTTTCTGCTGCCTTCATACGGCCAAACGCCATAGAAGCGCGATCCTGTTGCTCCTCTAGGGAACGCTCTAGATCCTGCTTCTCCAACTGAAGTTTTTGCAGTTCTCTGTCTGACGATACCCTGCTGGCATCAATATGGTCAAGTTTGATGCCTTCCAGTTCTGCTTGTAGTGAGCGCCGGGCTTTTTGCAGCATGGCACGGTCCGCTTCTGCGTCGTTCAAAACGCTCCTGAGCTCGCGAACTTGAGAATGGAGGGAGACAATATGTGTCTGTTGTTCAGACTGCGTAGCAGTGGAGGTTTCGTAAGCCTTCGTCAAATCCGCGATCTTAGTCTCCATGCGCTCCTTTTCCCTCTTCCATGCGCCGCCGTTGTGAACCTCCTCATCGAAGCGCAACTGGAGTTCATCGTAGTCTGAATGAATCTTGCGGTTATCTTCGCGCAGCCTAGTCATGGTGTCGCGTTGTGACTGAAGTTCTACACAGTAGTTGAGAGGCCACTCAGCGCAGGAGGGGAACATCACATACCTTCACTGAGCTGGGCAAGCTCGGCTGGAAACGTATGATGAACGCCTTCTCGGATTATTGTCGAAGGTGCTCACCTTGATATTTCTTCCGAGTCTGATCGCCGGCGAAGTCGCGCTCTGCGAGGTCCTTCTGATGCTGCAGACGCTCGTCCTGAAGTTGTTGGACTAGCCGGTGTCGGTGGATGCCAAGGTCAGATGACTCTCGGTCTTCCTCCTCAATCTGCCGCTCCAGTTCTCGGAGCTTCTGTTCTGTGGCCTGTAACTTCTCCCCAACCGCCTTCTTCTCTGCTACAAGGTCTACGTGCGCCTTCTCCAAATCAATGAATGCACGGCGAGCTGGGCGGAGGTTAGCATATGCGGATCAGACAACCTCTTTCCTTACAGAATGCTTCAGCGTGCTCCGCCTTTGCCTGTGAGACTTCAGCATCTTGAAGCTTAGCAGAGCTTATTTGCGTCTTTTGCTTGTAAGATTCAATCGCTTCTTGTAACTCTTCATATCGACGTCAGCAAAGGTCAAAATACTTCAGATTGGCGACGCAACCCACCCGATTGCATGGCGATGGCAGCAGCAGAAGTTATTTGAAGCTCCTGGAACTGGGTCTGAAGTTGCCTGTGTACATCTGCCCCGAGTCAGCGCAAAACCCATGGGGAGAACGGATGATCTCACTAATCACGTCGTCCTTGGCAGTAGTTTCTGCATCCAGCTTGTCTTGAGCGTCGGCGAGCTCATTCTCCACCTGCTTCTTAGATTGGGATAGCTCTCGAAGCCGCTTGCGGACTTCCTCGAGTTCGACGTGCGAGTTGCGTTGCTGTGCGAGCTGTTCACAAAATTGAATGTACTAATCTCATCAGAAAGACCTAAGAGCCTACCAGAGCTTTGCGGGAATCCTCAAGCCGAGCATATGCCTCTCGTTCTTCGGAAATGGCAGTTTGGAACTTCTCCCAAACGGCCTGACCACCTGCATGAACAATTTCGGCAGCTCGACGAGCCGTAGCTTCGTCTTTGAGCATAGACGAAAGGCGAGCATTCTCTTTTGCCAGACGCTGACGATAGCTTTGCAATGAGATTGTGGACTCGTTACTGCTTTCCAAATCTGCAGTGAGGTCCCGAATGAGTTGTTCGAGGTGCTGGCGAATGCGATCTGAGCCTGCGATACGGAGCTCGAGTTCCTGGATTTGTTGCTTGAGCGCCGTTGATTGATTCTTCGAATCCGGTGCGCGAGGAACGTCCGTGGAAAGTGCTCTTGGACGTTCGGAGCGAGCAGAGCGGGCCGGAGATCGAGGTGTTTCGGGGATGTTCATTCCTTGGGCGTGACTCGAGAGCTGTTTGGCGAGTTCGTCGTCTGCAAGCTGGAGTTCGCGAACGAGGCGAGAACGGAACGAGGCGTCATTGGGAGTGTCCTTCATAATGAGGTTTCGTAGCTCCTTGTGCTGTCGGTCGACATGAACTTTGATTTTTGCGACCAGACCTTGTGCTGTTTCGGCGTCTCGAAGTTTCTCCTCCAGATGAGATATCTTCAGCTCGTACTGGTGCTGTGCTGATGTATTATACGGGGTAGCATCGACGTCTTCTGCGAGTTTGGCGAGTTCACTCTCCAAGCTTTCTTTGGAGCGCTGCGCCAGAGTAAGCTGGTCGTGGGTTGCTTCCAGCTCGTCTTTGACGCCGTTGAGCTCCGCTTGCAGGCGCCGAATGCCAGATTCTGCAATCTCTCTGGCGTTGCGTTCCATGTCCAAAGTTGCGAGCGCTTTCAAGGCCTTTTCTTCGTTCGCCTTGACCATCTTCTCGATAGCACGTATTTCGACTTGCTCCATCTTGTTCTCTCGCACGAAGTCCTCAGCCTCGCGGGTCAGTGTCGTCTTCGCCTTCTCCAGAGATCGAATGTAGACGGCGTTCTTCTGCAGGTCTTCTTGAGCTGCCTTGAGCTGTTGGTCAGTGACCTTCTTCGCCTTCTCCAGCACGTGAACGTGCTCGACGATCGTCTTGTCTTGTCTCGACTCTAGTTGCTTGATTTCCCATTCCTTGCCCTTCAGGTCTGCCAGAGCCTTATTGAGCGCTGCGTCCATCTTAGCGAGACGATCTTGGTCTAGAGCGAGTTCCCTCTTCTGGTTGGTGGCGACTTGGTGCAGCTGCTTGTACTTGGCTGATTCGGCTTCAAGTTGCTTACGAGCTTGTTCCAATTGACGTTCGCGAGCACGAGTGTCTCTCTCCAATTGTAGGGCAGTGTCTTCGATCTCGTTGTACTTGCTTTGGGCAGACACCAACTGTCGTTCCAGCGACTAAATCAATACATTCAGTGAGGGGAACCCCCAAAATATGTCTGAACACCTCACCTCCCTAGCTTTCAGAGCCTCTGCAAGCTGCGAGTCAGAATTGATCTGCCGAGCACGAAGTGCCTGCGACTCTGATTCCAAAGTCCTCTTGGTCTTCTCCAGAGTTGCCACAGTAGCTTCAGCCTTCGCAGATTGCTCTTTGACGCTTCTTTCGCGCTCCAGCAACGAAGCATGGGCGTTCTCGAGCTGCGCATACTGTCGGCTAGCTTTCTCCACCTCAAGATTAAGCTTGCTCTCATTCTCAAGAGCGGTCTTTTGGAAGGCACTGAGTTGTCTCTGGAGGTCAACGGCTTGGCGTCGCAGGTCGGCGAGCTCTTCTTCTTTGCTCTTCTCAACTTCACGGCGACGCGTCTCCTCTGTTGTCCTCGTTTGCATCAGAGCACGGAGATCGTCGAGCTCTTCCTGCAGTTTAGCTTTGGCTGCAAGTGTGCGATCGGCGTCAGCTTTCGAAGCATCCAATTCGGCCTTTTGTTTATCAGTCAGAGCACGAATTTCAATGATCTCCCTTTGTAGCTGGGTACGCTCTCGCTTCGACGCCGCGACCTCAGAGGCAAGGCGAGCAATGTCATCATCTTTCTTCTGAATCATCGTCGAATATTCGTTGGCAGTGCGAGTCAGTTCGGCAAGCTGGTCCTTGGCCTGTCTGGAGCCCTTATCCAGCTGCTCGATTTTGGCATTAAGGAGTTCGCTGAGAACGACATGAGATTAACTCAGCGGTCGGCGTAGCATGCTTTACTCACTTGGTGCGCAGCTCCACTGCCAACTTAGACTGGAGTTCGCTTGCGAATGACTCCGAACGATCTTTAAGACGGGCGAGATCTTCGTCGCGCTGTGACACCAAGGTCGTAAAGTCTTCGTTCAACTTCTCCAACTCATCTCTCTCGTCTTGTAGTTGCGTCATGCCGCTTTCCATCGCGGAAAGAAGGTCTGTAAATTCCGCCTCCTTCTTCTTCCACTCGTTTTGTTGACTCTCTAGTCGCACAAGATGTTCCGCAGCTTGGTCGAACGCCTGGCGAAGGTTCTCGTGCTTCTCGTCGGTTTCCTTCTGTCGCAGGAGTGTCCTGTCCAGTTGCGAATCGAGAACATCGAGGTCAGCATGTAGAGCTACGATCTCCTCTTCCAGCTCGACCTCCCGCTGCTTGCTCCGCTCGAGCAGTGAGTCTTTGTCAAGTGCCAGCGCCCGCCCCGCCTCAAGTTCTTTGACGATCTTCTGCTTCTCTGCCTCCAAGGCCATCTTCACGTTCTCGAGATTCTCTCTCTCACGTTGGTCCCTTTCTGCCCTCTCTTTGATAAGCTGCAATTCCACGTCTTTCCGCCGGAGCTCCTCATCGTTACGCGTGGCAGCCAGTAGCGGCCGAACCTAAAACGATCTCACTGTCAATAAGATGCGACCATGGAAAAAAAATCGCCGTACCTTTGTGTAAAGCTGCCACCATGGCCAGTCTCTCAAATTTCCATACACCCGAGCGTTACGTTGAATGGTCCGAATAGCAATGGCACGGTTAAGGATCTTTTTCATCTGCCTCCGTGCGGAGAACTTCCTCGCCACAGCTTGCAATTTTGAGAAGACGTCGTATAGTAGAGCATCCCTGCGTTCCTCGAGTTCGGCAAGCACCCCTGCTTTGAAGAAGATCTTCGAGGTGCCGACTCGGTAGAGCTCCACATCGAGCTCTAGAGCTTCTACCATCCGGAGACAAGCTTTTCGCCCATCCATGTAACCCCGAGGAATAATGCCAGGGGTCATGATCTCGTAGCGTTGCCGGAATTCGACAAATGGCAATCGATTTGGATAACCTAGCCGGGCGATCCGGATACCCTCGAGTACACCATTGCAACGCAACTGGTCGAGCACAAGGGGTACATCGACCCGTCCTGCCTTCTTGTTGACGTTGGGCACTATACACCGAACGAAATGAGGCTGAGTGGCATGTAGTTGAGTCATGAGGAGCGACAGCTGCTCTCTATGCCGTTGAGCTACGGTGCGGAAGGCACCCTTCTTGACACCACGCTTCTTTCCCAAAGAAAACCCTACGCCTGAAGAGGGCAGGTCAGAAAATGGACCTACGTAATCTTGAAATAGGGAGGCGATATAAGGCTCTGTGGATGCGGCGAGAACTCGGGTGAGATTGTCGTTTAATGGGTCCTTGTTCTTCTCGAGCCAACCGTCAGTACGATACTCGACTTTGCCGGCGTAGTGTGTGACGATGAAGCCTTGCTCGAACTTGGGGAGACTGTACTTTGTGCGACCTGGGTGGGGTTGTTCACCAGGACGTAGTTCTCCGCTCCACATGGAATGCACTTTCTCTGTGAAAGTAAGATCCGTTGCCTTGGGCATGATACATTCTTCATCTAGGCAACTAAGGATACCGATAGTGCTGCCACCCCCTTCGATGAGATCTATCGTAGGCTGTAGGTCAAGTTTGAAGTTGACGTAGTCCCACTCAATGCCCTCGCGAGAATATTCCTCTTGTTCGAGGACAAACATGTGATGGTTAAAGAATTGCTGGAGTTTCTCGTTCGTGAAGTTGATTAGGAGCTGCTCGTACGTGTTGATATCAAAGATTTCAAACCCGGCAATATCCAGGACACCAATGAACGTCGACTTGGGAGTGGGACGATCCAGGGCGCGGTTGATGCGGTCAACGAGAGCACCAAATGACTTTTCGTACAGCGTCTTGCATAGTGCAGCTAGCTCGTCCATAGCCTGTTGACCAGTCCGTGCCTGCGTCACCCATTCTCGACCGGCGAGTACCTTGGGATGCAGGAGCGCTTTCGTAAATTCGGCCACGGGGACTCCTAGGAGATGACAAGCACGCTCCGCTTGAGAGGGATCGACCATGACAGCGTCGTCAGCCCGCGTCGATGTGATGGCAATGTTCCCGATGTGGAGAACGGCTGCCACAATCCGGAAGAGATCGAACCGCTCAGCTTGCGAGAAACCGACAACTTCAAGAGCAGTCTTGAAAAGGTGTGAGTGATGGCAGTTTCATGGTGGCGAAACGAGGCTTACGATCAGCGTATCCCAATCATCCCGATCATTGACACCGTCAACCTCCCTTCTGCTTTGGTTCAAAAACTGGTAGTCCCCGATACCCCCATTCAATAACAGCGAATCTGAGATGTCGTAAATGATCCGGTAAGGTTATGGAATGATGATCAATCTACCTTTCAATGATCCACCAGCGGACATCAGCTGATAAAACACATGGAAATTTCGCTCCGCCGAGCTTCGTATAACAACTCGACTCTTCTCCAGCAAGTACCAGTCGATGTTCGCCCCAGAGATACTCCCATCAGGAGCGAAACTAATGCGGATAAACTTGCCGAAACGACTCGAGTTGTTGTTCCGTTGTGTCTGAGCGTTTCCAAAAGCTTCAAGGATGGGGTTGGCTTGGATGATTTGCCGTTCCAGCAACCCGAGACGGCCTTTAGCTGTCAAGGAGTTTCCAGACCCACTTATTGGAACGCTCTTGTTTTTGAAGGAGCTGCTTCTAGGCAACCCAGTTGATGGTGTCGTCGAGTATGAAGAAGACAAGGAAGGGGTATGTGTATGTGATGAGGTCGGAAGATGGGCATCGGTTGCTATGGCTGAAAGGTATTGGATGACCTTCTTCGTGCTCTCAGTCTTACCGGCACCTGATTCACCACTGCAAAATTGATTCATCAGTCCAATATCATACTGAATCTGCTAATCCAACCGACGTGATCAGAATGCTTTGGTTCTCGCGTTCTTCTTGCATGTTTACCCATGCGCGCTCGGTGACTGCAAAGATATGTGGTGGATTCTCGTCCCGCCGTTTGTTGCGGTATTGCTGTATGATGGCATCGGTATAGAGTGGCAAATTCTGGTAAGGATTAATGGCGACTAAGAATAACCCAGAATATGTCTGTAGTGTAGGTATCAGTTGGTGCAGTTGACATGGCAAACGCGACACTGATGTTGAACAGTGATAATACGCGTTTCCAGGGTAGACAGCTGAAACCTTAAGACTAGACTCACGTAGATAGCCCCAGACCCATACCTTAAACGGAGGTTGTGGACAACGCTAGCTTCATTCAGGAATGTAAGATCTGCAATGTCGTCGACCCGGTCGAACTTTGGGGGGTTCATTTTGGATAGAGCGTACAGAGGCACTCGTCGTATCTGAGAGCAAGGAATCAGCGCACATAAGCTACCAAATATTGGAGAACATCATTAACCTCTCCTCCTGAAGACATAACTATTTCTGCGGTCTCTTCATCCTCCTGATGGACCCAACCAGCAAGGTAGCCCTCCTTCTCGTCTGGTACCCACACCCATTTCTTCTCATTGAACTCGGCTTGGAGAGCAGCGGCACGAGCTGCCTCTGCACTCTGAGAAGGCCGTGGTCCATTCATCTCGGGGGTATTGATCCGTGGTCAGTGAACGCGTGCTTGAGCTGATGAGCTGGAGTGAAATGTGTCAAAGTGAACTCGGTCCTGGTGGTTTCCAATCAAGGGTTGCTGGGTATCGTCGTTGAGGATCTGAGATCGCGAGCCGTATTGTCGTGGGCTGTTGCGTTGAGCACCAACAAGGGTACCAACAACTTGAAGCCGTCCGAGAGTCAGTACTCTGGTTCAACCAAGCGCCACCCCCGTTAATGTTTCCCATTTAGGCAACTGTGTATGTTCGCCAGAACACACTTACACTGGCAAGTTCAAGTCATCTCCGACTTGCGGTAAGATAAATTGTCTCAAGTGACTGCAGCTCACGATTATGTGACCCAGTTCTATGGAGAACAGAGAATGATGAGCTCAGTTTGTCGCACAGAATCTCCTGGGTTACGGGAGTTTTGTGTTCCATTCTGATTGATGCCATTCAACTAGGCTAAACATGCACCAGGGCCCCCCGTCAGCCGCTTATGCGCGCCTACACTGTTACATCGAACCTTGTAGCAAATGTTTAACGCCTCGGAAGGAGCAAAATGCGAAGATCTGCCTCATTTATTATAAATGCTCGAGCGTGACAGGACACGCCCCCAGTCCGAGAATCGTGCAACACAAGCCACGCAGTCTACCCTCTCGAACAATCCCACTGTCCATGGCGCACATCAACGACGCAGACTTCGATACTTTTTTTGACCTCTGTGCGGCATCATTCGAGTGAGTCTGATACAGTGGCCTGTGTTATTTCTGCTGACGGCACCTTCCAGAATCAATGCCTATACACCTTCCGAACCGAGTCCCGTTGCTTTCCTCCAGTTATTTGGAGATGGTGATCAGAAAAATGAAGCTTGTAAGAGTGACTATGAAGACCTCCCACAGTCTTATCTCTATGACTTTGGGTCTCGAATACCCCATTCCGACGAAGGCACACCCGCGTCTGATTGGACCTCGTCGACTTTGGTTGGCTTTTTCCATATCAGATTTGTGAAGAGTCTGACTCGACTCACCATAGGGATCTCCTGACTCGTTGAGCGACGCTCAAGCACTCTCAATAAATCCCTCACTGCTTATAACAGCTCCAGACACCCCAGAACATGGTCTTTACGAGGATCCTATCATTGAAGATAAGCCACGCTGCATAGCCCATTCGCCACCGCATATTAGCATGTCTGAAGATCCCTCTCCTTCGCCACTTCCATCTGTCAAGTCTATTTCCTCCGACCCTCCTGTGGTAAATATCTGTTCCAGTGACAGTTCCGAGGGCTCGGCGGAGGCAGTGACAGCGAGTTTCGGGAAAGAAGAGGTTGCGGCTCAACGACGCCGCCCTCGCACTAGACAACATGTCCGTGCGACCCGACGGTCGTTTGGTAGAGACCCAGGGTCAGATTCGGAGTACCTTGGCTCCGATCCTGAGGAAAGCGGTGACGCCGAGGGGGGCATCTCATCCACATCTTCCTCGAATGGGCGGCGGAAGACAAACATGTACCTGAAGCCAGCCAGGAGACTTCGCTGCGAAGAGCTGTTCTGCAATCGATCATTCACCCGGCCTGCCGATCTTCGACGTCACATCGCCACAGTACATGAAAATTTGTCCCGCGTGGAAGTCCTGAAGGAGACGAGGGAAGAATATCGGCTATGGTGCAAGAAATGCGAGGTGATATTAGGGAGAGTAGACGCTCGACAGAGGCACGAAAGTCATGGGTCGTGCCAACGCAGCCAGGCAATCATGGAGGCCCGCATACGGAATGGTACTGTTCGGGGGAGAGCTAGCAGGGGACAGCTGAAGTAGACAATCGTACTATATGTGTTTTCTGTCCTAGGTGAGACTATCTCGCCCTTCTTGGTGTGCGTTGAATAATAGGTCGTTGGTGTTCAAAAGCACCTCAGTTCACATACTAGTACAAGGTAAATCATCGCGGGCCCATCCGTCTCGGCTTTTGGCAAGCGACCAGTACTGTAGACATTGAACAATAGGCCCTCGACGATAAATTGATTTTTTGTATGTCTTTTTCAAAGTTCACTATGGGATAACTTATTTCTATGTTATTGTTTTTATCGACCTTCATGGACCCACAAATTGGCGGTCGTCGTCAAACTGAGATTAAAATTACTACAGCGCATCGTAACACGCGTCCTTGAGACTCGTATGCTTGTGTTTTCACTTCCGGTAATTTAGTAGCTTGTGATATTATCTTCGTGCGTAGTGGCATCACCTTTCAATGATTCGTTCATGGTATCATTTGTCCAATTGTCTGGTTGAGCGGTAGCTGGACTGACAGTGATGATAACCGCCCATCGAACCTTGATCATCAGCTGCAATTTCATTTTTGGAAATGACCTGAGCAGGTCGATGCGGCTGTTCAGACTTCCAGATTTTCCAAGAAATACAGCAAGTGGTAATACCGTCCAGTGTGCCGCTTGATCAAAATGTCATCCTTGTGGTAACAGGAAACTACGCACCGAGTAGGAATCAAGACGAACTGACTGCTGCTACCAGTAGCTACCCTGCTCGGTGTTCGGTATGCAAGCCTTCACTCTGCACTCGCAATCGCATCCGGGCCCGTCGTCAGCAGACTAGGCTCGTACTTTCTAGTGACAACATAGCTCGAGCCTCGGCGCCTTTTCTAGGAAGGCTTCTCAAGGCGTCAAAAGAAGGTTGAACTAGTTCGCATCTGCAGCGAGGCAACAGCCTTGTCAGCGCGTGTATAACACGTTTTTGTAGGGTGGACCCTCAATGGTCAACATGATCTATTTGCGCGTTCGCGTTCATGATAAGAACGCTCTTTGGACGCGTCTATCGAATTTCCTCCCCCACCACTCAAAGTCTCAAACTGCCTTCCCTCAATCGCATATCCGTGATCCTAAGACGCCGACCATGATCGACCCTTTCAATCAATGGATCATCGTACCTGATGATCAACCTGCTCTCCCTCCCGTGGATGAGGAAGTGAATGGGCTGAAGGACATGTAAGTTCACGATTCGGATGGGACTGGTCCAGCCTCTCACACTAGCCTCAGAACCAGTCTCAGCAACTCATCTGATCTGTACATCAACGAGCAATACTTGGGTCACAACAGGGGCCTGCTACTGGATCAAGACGTCTTCTGTCCCGAGACTCAAGACCCCGATGCTTTCGAACCCATCATCGAGTCCGACCTTTCCCCACATTTCAGTCCATCGCAAACTCTGGCCTTACCGGACGCTCAGGTGGGCTATTCTTTCCCTAGTGGTTGATACGACATTTGACAGCATGTATTCCAGTCCCCGATGAGACATTATTACTTCTCAGATTTGTTGCTTCCCCCACCTGCTTTGTCTCCTGACTCGTCACCGGCGAGTGCGGCGTCGTCCACCCCCTGGCTCAGGACTCCGGAGAATGATATGTCACTGGCTGAAATCAATAACTTCACGCCAGAACACACCTTCTACGTTATTCCTGAGATAGGGGGTGACGAGCCATGTCCATCAATGTATTTCTTGGACCAATGTGGCCACAGTCTCGAGGACGTCCCTACACAAGTGCAAGGAGTTATGCAAGAGGACCTCGCGTGTACCCCAGAGCCACTCAGATCTTCTGGTGTTCCGCTCCCGCCCATTCACATCGCCCCGCCGAGCCCAACTTCAGTTAAGCCATCGACATCAATGGCTCGGTCTGCCATGCCACATCAACCTCTAAGCACACCAGTTTCGGTGCTATGTTCCCCCCTATCTGCACCGGCATCTCCTCGAATCCAAACAGTACCGTTGCGACCGAACTGTCGATTAACGTCTCTGCCCCACCCCACGCCACCCGCGTGGCAATACCTCTCACCCCCGCCCATGGTGCACCCTGCCCCATCGATGTCTTTCCAGCTACAGTCTGCTTCCCCTCAGCTGCGGTCATCACCGCTGAGTCCTTTAACTGTTTTATCCCGCTCACCGAGCCTGTCCCCCGTCCCTCCCTCGCCTATCCGCCTCCCCTCGCTTTCCCCATCGCTCTCATGCGCATCGCTTTCCGACATCCACCATTGCAACGAGGGCACGGCCAAGGGTGGCCCGAGTACTCCTTACAACATCCCGTCGCCCGTCGTCGAGCAATCTACCGTGCCATCGGTCAAGGCGCTTGGGAAGCGCCGAAGGGTGGACTCTCTTGACGACACCCCTCCTCCGAAGATATCCAAACGCTCAAAGGTTAATCAAGTGGATGAGGCGGAGTATCGTCCTTCTACGTCGCGACCAAAGCGTAAGAATGCCGCGTCATTCTCGAAGCCACCTTCTCAGCCAAAGTCAGCGCCGTCGAGACAGGGCGGTTCATCGGGCGGTGGTTCCTACTCAAAGAACTCGCATGGGTCGACAGAATCCCCCACGAACAACACTACTTATTGTAAGGTGTGCAAGATATCGTTCACACGACCGTCAGACTACGCGCGACACCTCCTCACATCCAGGAAGCATTCGAAGAAATTGTGGCCTTGCAGATATTGTGGACGTTTACTTGCCCGCGCTGATGCTCAATCGCGACACATAAACACGATTCATCCTGGATTACATGATCCTAAGGATCCTCCTGTTGAAGGAGATGGTCTAATCGCCGATGTTGAAGAGGGCGCGGGCGAGGATAATTGATGTCAAATCCTCTTATCATTCCCTGTCGCAATTTACATCGCGTTTTTTCCCTCTTCCCTCTCTCTCTTGCATCTCCATTCTGTGTCTCCCATCTGTTCACACGTTGCCTGCATCCATTTTATGTTCTCAAGCATCTACGCAAGCATCAGCACAGGAGACTGACTGCATCTTTGCCTGCATCTGACATCAATCTACATTATACCCTTGCTGTGTTTTACCCAGGCTGTGAGTAGCTATAGCCCTTTTTATCTTCAGTTGCATCAGGACCTTGCTCTTCTTAGTTCTTGACTTGGCTCATTTTCCAGCATTCCTTCCCAATTCGGTAAATCTCTGCCTCAGCGAACATGCCCTGGACTCGTAAGACAGGATTTTGGTGTGACCACCAAACAAATGAGAGAAAAGTTAACTAAGACGGGTTATTTAAATAAGACTTCAACATATGGTGAAATTTTCCTAAACAAAAAAAAAAAAAATTAGGTGAAACGACAACCCAACCCAGAGGAACCTGTGACGTTGTTTGAATAATGACAAGAGTAACTAGTATTATTTGTGCCTATAGGAAAAACAACAATCAGGAGTAAGGACCACAAGCACTGAACTATATAACAGCTACGGGATTGGAAGTAGAAACGATAGTGAGGATTATCAGAGGGGAACGGCCAGACGACGAGGAATGGCCTTGAATGAGGTGAAATAAATGAGTGACTTTTAATTGAGGTCTGGCCGACTCTGGCAGTGGTCAGTAATCAGAAAACAACGCGAAAGCGTGGCAAAGGCACAGGAAGCTTGACTGTTACAATTCCGCACAGGCACTGTGATTCACTTGTTTCATAGTTTACATGCATGGAATGACCAGCAACTTGCTGGCTTGGTGGTGAGCTATGTCACAGTTCCCAGCCAAGCGGGCGAAATGAACTCGTGCAGCCGATCGAAGGCGACTTTGAGTCTTTTGAGCGAGAGTTCAAGTGTCAGTTGAGCTGTAATCGACAAGCCACTAAACTACATACTTATGATTACTGGCACGCAGTGGATAGTGGAATGTCAGACAAAACGCGAAGGAGAAACCTCGAATAAGATCGTTGATTTTTTTCATCGATGACCAGGGACAAAGTCGGATTGAAATTTGAGCCAACTGCTCTAACATCTGGTGGTATTTGGACATGTAGTCATATCCGTCATGTATCATTGGCTAAGGATGGTGCGAACAAAAGATTCATAGTTAACGTTCCCGTCGCTACAAACCATAGGAGTCAGATTATGCCGATACAGAGGTATCAAGCACGCACCTTCCAATCTGTACTCCCTTCAGCAACTCATCAACCTCCTCGTCCGACATCTTCTCTCCAAGTTGTGTTAGGACGTATCTGAGTTCTCCAGCGCCAATGAAACCATTTCCCTCTTTATCAAACACCTGGAATCCTCGAATGAACTCCTCTGTTCAGGACATTAGCACACCTTGCTCCGATGATCCTCCAAGTACGCACCAGGTGTTCCTGCTGGCTTGAAACCATCGGGTCGGTTGAGAATGGTCAAGAAAGTCTTGTAATCGACTAAACACCGAGTGTCATCCCCATCAGCGAAGGCCCCAAGAACCCTACAACAAAGATCCACATCACCTTCTCGTGGCGCAGAAGCAATGATATCTGCAACCTCGGCTTGCGTAGGATTCTGTCCTAGCGCGCGGACTAAGTCACCTAAAGTTTCTCTTGGGACCGCACCAGTCCCTTTCTTGTCGAAAAGTGCGAAGGCCTCTTTGTATTCTGTGTTGTACGAGTAGGTCAGTCACCGTCGAGATCGGACGAGATGCTGAGGACCTGCGTTATCGCTCTAGTGAGCGTTTTATGTGATTTCAGCAGTAATTTCATGACCTGAGAATTGACAATCTCACCATAGCTACCACGACAAGTACAGTGCTACCTTGTAGGATTCAATTATTCACTTCAACAACAACACAGTTCGAGTACTCACTGGAAGTAAGTACTTGTTCGCTGTACAGATTTACATAAGCTCACTATTGCTGTTTCCGGGATTGATGTCCGCGCCACCAAACCGCTGTTTGAAAATTCAACAAATCATAGCTCACTCATTATCAATTTTATTGGCAATCAACGAATACGATACGATAGATGGGCGACCGGACCATATCCACAGACATGAAAAACTGGGCCATGGGTGGACAGAAATTGAGGTTACAGAGGTAATTGGAGTATCGGTGAGAAGCCTTCAACGATGGGGAGACAATATTGATATTGCGGCGATGGGTGAGGTTAACCCTTGCAGCGTGCTATGAGGACACCCCGGGATACTTGACGCCGCAGTCATGGAAGATGTGTGGGCCCTCATCGAAGACACCCTTTACCTGGACGAAATTGTCGACTATCTTACCGTCATCCACAAGACCCATCTTTCAATAACTGCACTTCATAACAACCTCCGAGTCCTTTGGTTGGCATACAAAATGATGCCGTGCACAGCGTCCCAGCGGGATGAACAGGCCCGTCAGGTTTGGCGTGATGATATTGCCGCTAACTTGACCCGCAACTTGTTTGCATTCATCGACGAGTCCAGCAAAGACGGCCGCACGCTTATTGCAGATTTGGCTGTGCATCACGGGGCGAACGTCCGGCCGAGACAACACCGCTTGGACGGGGAGATCGATGGAGTATCTTATCCGCTATAGATGGCTACCTTGCTGTCCGGCTTGTCGAAGGGTTCGTTGGCGGTGCAGAGTTCTATGATTTTATTGTGAACGGGGCGATAAGTTGATGTGTATATGTAGCTCGAGTGCTACATAGAAATTATATGTGACCTATGTTGAGACTATGTACCTGAGTCATTGAACGAGTAACCAGGTATTTCGGCACGGTTTTCGCGATTCTTGCTGCAAACTCGAGCAAGTCGTCCCAAGGCTTGAACCACAAGCTTGGACAAATTTCTGTTCATGTAGTGGGTGTCGTCGTCGTCGTCGTCGTCGTCAGACTCGGCGTTGTTGTCACCTCTCAGCGCTTGCTTTGTGCTGAAGGTATCTTGATCTTGAGTGTTACTCGAGGTGAAGTCTCTTCAGCATCTACGAGAGGTTTGTCGTTTCTGTTTGGATTGGTGCATTTCCGTGGTGTCAAGTCTATTTTGGTCTTCATTCTCGCTCGCAGTCTTCTTACTCCTCTGACTCAGCGCTAGTGCCACTAATATCTTCTTGACCGTTCTCCCCTGGGTTTGTTAGCGAATCACGATCAAAACCTCCATTACAATCCCCCACCCCATCATTGCACAATGCCTCATTTGACACTCGAATCAAGTCTGCATTCTTGACGAAACTTTGCCATTCGGCCAAAAATATATTCGTTTTGGTCGCCCACACTATCAGGAGCTTCAGGGAGCATTTACAGGGGCTTTTTGGTAGTGAATACATTGAATGCAATTTCTTTGTTTTCTTTTCTTCTTTTTTTGCTTTCCAAATTTTAATTTTGTGACTTTGACTGCTTTTTTTTTTGAATTTTGAAACGTTGGTGGCGTGGTCATCAATCTCGGAAAGTATCTTATCGTGGGAGCGGGATTAATTACTTTGCACACATGAAACCCTGGTGGCAACATGCACATGAATGAATCTACAAAGGCTTCAATGTTTGGTACCGGAGAAAGCACACAAGAAGTGGGGGCGCATCTGTGGATACCAGAACCCGAGGCCAGGGATCCTTCAAGCGATCAAACGGCTTCTTCGTCTCGTCTCCCACAATTACTAAAGGGGCGACTATACGTTGGCAATCTAAGTCCAACAGTGGATGAGTGAGCCAATCAATGTCTTTGTCTTTCGACTTCGTATTCTGAATGTTGGCAGATACACCCTACTCCAAGTCTTCTCGAAATTCGGGCAGATTTCGAAGCTGGACTTTTTGTTTCACAAATCGGGTCCCAACAAGGGGAAATCGCGAGGATACGCATTTATCGAATTTTTGAATGAAGCAGTAAGTCACTCTACGCTTTCGGTTATGCTGGTCTTTGACTCGATATCCTCCGTTATCATGAATTTGCGCTGGACGGCGGTACTTTCTGCACTGCCTCTCCGAAGGCTTTATCCTGGGCGAGTAAGCTGACTGGACTCGTTGGAAAATTCAGGACGTCGAGAAGGCTCTCAAAAATGCCAATGGCAAGCTCTTGCGTGGTCGCAAGCTGCTTGTAACCTTTGCACAACAAGCGCCACACAATGATTCGGGATCCACATCGCATGGCGGCAGAATCAAGAGGGTAGATACCGCTCCAACTGCGCTGAGCTTGGCCAAGAGCAGCGGGGTCGCTCGCCCGGAGGCGTCAGTACTTGTATTTCTTAGCGTTCGTTTTTGGCTTACCCTGGCGACAGTAGGACGTCAAGCAAAATAGCCATGATGGAGGCCAAACTACGCCAAATGGGGTCTTCATCTCTTTTCACCGAGAAGCCATGTCTGCCTTCTAAACCAATCACCCAGACGGCTGTCTTTGCGAACGTTCCAAAGGGCCTCCTTTCCCGAAGAGCGCCCCTAGCACTTAGGACTATGGGCTCCGCTAAGGGGCCCGAGATTCAGCAGTTGACAACGGCCGCAAGAAAACAGCTGCCTCAATTCCCCGATACGGAGAGCAGCAAAGTTAACTCTGGACCGTCCTTAGTATCAACATCCAAGTCTCAGACGGAGTCTTCAGATGCGATCAAAATTCTGTCTTCAAGTAAGCAGCGGAGTATACCTGGTGTCAAGATTGTGAAGGGGAGGCTTAAATAAAGGCATGAATGATGTTGTCCCGTGTCACGCCGCCTAACCCGAACAGTAGGGGGACTTCTCGACCATTACAAGTGTACCCTTCTGTCATTAGTATTAATTTCCCTGGTGAACTTTGAGTATAAGTTGGGCTCGTTTACGTTCTCATGGTAGTCCTCGTTGTGTTGCTGGGAATAGCACGCCATGTTTTGGGTACATCTCGTTCGAGATAGCTTCTGCTTGAAATGTATTACAACACGATTTCTCGATGTTTTCCGATCGGCCAGTAAATAGGAGCCCTGTGTTTGACTTTTTAACAACTTACACACCGGGAATTCCAATGTTTTCAAGGGCTTAGAATACATAATGTTTCTCATCTGCCCATACGATTACAATTTGTTCTAAGCTCCTAAAAACATTGAAATCCCCAGTGTGTTATAGCTTCATGTTTGAGATCCCTGATCAAGCTGACTGGGCAACGTTCGACTGTCGACAATATATAGCTTTACCCACGATATGGCGCGAATGGCGCAATTTTTCGTTCACCCAGCTTCTGTGTGCGATCATGCAGCAAACTTGATGGCAACAACTCCGAATTGTCTGATCCACGAACGTCAGACACCCGCTTTGTCTTTACCGTTACGTGAAGTGTGTAGAACCGGAACGGTAGTCGATGGGAATTACCAGTCTGCATTGGCTAATGGAGCACACCATAATGATAACTGAGAATAAAACCTGGAAGCGATCGATGGTGGCAGCATGTCTAGGCCACCACGTCCACCCATCTCTCTCCGGAATGTCGGTACTAACGAAAGATTACTGATAAGAAGAGCATTCAGGGAACCTCTTCAGTAAAAGCGCTCATTGAACCACCGCGGTTTAGCATAGTAGCACAAGACACATGGCTAGGCGATCAGGCCTCCATGACTCGATTATGATGCTCATTGCCCACTCGTACTGCTATGGATTTTAACATGAGTTCACCAATGGCGTACGACAGAGACTAACACGTGGTTATGTTTTCTCCCATGTGAAAGCAACCTTTGACATGAGGGTTAGTGTCAACTTGGTGAATGTTTTTCAGCCTTTCTGGTAACTGAGGCTCACGATCTATCTACCATTTTCACGAGGTCGGGACTATGAATGGAATAGCGTTCCAACACATGTCGCATCATTCCGTCAGTCTCCGCGGCCCTTGGCGTAAGCTGTCTCATGAATTTGACAGGGGCTATTTGTCAACAAGGCTCCTTGGAAATATGTCGCACTGGACGACTCCTCGCGCATCGACCCATAATTTCTTTTCTCATGTATAAAGATAGGATTGGTGAACCCCTCTCTGGGCACCACCTGACTCGTCCCAACGCATTCGTAAGATCGATCTCAGCGGGGACTATAATAAAGCCCCGTTCCGTCTTACATATTCCCATCTTTCTTCTCTTCCTCATCCATCATCTTCACGTCGTACGAAAATGCCATCCACACAAGTCTTGAACACTAAAGACGGGGCTGTTTACACCACCTCCACCGGTGCCCCCATTGGAGAGCCATACGCAGCTCAGCGTCTTGGCACTATGGGACCTCTCCTTCTCCAGGGTACCTTTCAATCATCATGCGTTTTCCTCATCGAGCTGACCATATGATTCTCAGACTTTCACCACATCGACCTCCTTGCCCACTTCGATCGCGAGCGTATCCCAGAGCGTGTTGTATGTTCCAGGTATTAATACAATGTTTTTTGTCCCTGATGACGCTCTAGGTCCATGCCAAAGGCGCTGGTGCACATGGTTACTTTGAGTTGACCCATGACCTCAGCGACATCACCTCTTCCAAGCTTTTCACATCGGTTGGAAAGAAAGCGCGTGCCACCGTCCGGTTTTCTACAGTCGGTGGTGAGGCTGGATCGGCTGACACAGCCCGTGATCCCCGTGGCTTCGCCATCAAGTTGAGGACGGAAGAGGGTAACCTCGATTGGGTGTTCAATAATACCCCTGTCTTCTTCATCAGGGACCCTGCCAAGTTCCCCCACTTCATCCACACCCAAAAGCGTGACCCCCAGACGCACTTGAAAGATGCCGACATGTTCTGGGTATGTTTCACCATATTTCCTAGGCGCTTACTCTCATCGACCAACCACAGGACTACCTCTCTCAAAACCCCGAGTCTGCTCACCAAATTGTTATCCTCTTCTCGGACCGCGGTACTCCCGACGGTTTCCACAACATGCACGGCTACTCCGGCCACACCTACAAGCTCGTTAAGGACGATGGCAGCTGGGTCTACACTCAGATCCACCTCATCGCTGATGGTGGCTTCAAGGTTGGTGTGTTCCATTGATGATCATTAATGACTATTCACGAGCATTCCAGACCCTCGATGACGCCACTGCAGGCAAGCTGGCTGGCGAAAACCCCGACTATGGCATCCAATCTCTGTTCGAAACCATTGAAGCCGGAAAATACCCATCGTGGACTGTCTATGTCGTACGTACCTCTACCCCCGTCAAGGTCACTTTTCATGAATTAATCTGTTGATTTAGCAAACGATGACCCCCGAGCAAGCGGAGAAATTCCGCTACAATGTTCTGGATCTTACAAAGGTCTGGCCTCACAATGACTACCCCTTGCGCCCTGTTGGCAAGCTGGTTTTGAACGAGAATGTTCAGAACTACTTCGCCGAAATTGAACAGGTCAGTAGCAACCCTACTGAAACAAGGTTCGGGCTGACTAAATATATCCTAGGCTGCCTTCTCTCCTTCTCACACCATTCCCTACGTCGAGCCCTCTGCCGACCCTGTCTTGCAGTCGCGTCTCTTCTCCTACCCTGATACCCAGCGCTACCGTCTCGGTCCCAATTACTCTCAAATCCCTGTCAATGCACCCATCGTGCCGGTTGCCAATTTCCAGCGCGATGGTCCCATGACCATTAACAACCAAGGCGTTCGCCCCAACTACCAGAGCACCGTCGCTCCATTGACCTACCTCAGGCCCAGGGGCGCCATCACCAGCAACCCTCGCGACTACGAGCGTGAGGCTAAGCATGAGACCTGGATCGGTGGTGCTTTCTGGGACTTGAGCGAAATTACTGAGCGTCAGTGTCAAGTTCTCTTAGCACCGAGGCCTATGTAGACGATCTTTATTCCTGCAGTTGACTTCGAGCAGCCACGTGCGCTCTACCAGCAGGTCATGAGCGACACCGACCGTGACCACCTCGTCTCCAACATTGCTGGTCACATGGGTAATGTCAAGAGCCCTGTGATCAAGGCCAGGGCCCGTAAGTCTTGAATATTCACCTGATTTTCTTTCATCTCACTGTCATATGTAGTCTCCTACTTCGCCAGCGTCGACCAGTCACTCTCCGACCGCATCGCGAAGGCAATTGGCGCTCCAACTGTTCCACCCTTGCCAGTCAAGTCCGCTGCTGAGGCCATTCGCTTTCGGGCCAATGTTGGTCAGCGTATGAAGCTATAGGAATCTGATTTTGTCGTTATGTAAAGTTATGTCCCTAACACGAACGCATGTCCTTAAGCACAAAGTACATGTCATTGAGAAATAGCTCTAAAGGTACAATGAGGAACAAAAGATGACCGAGTTCGGTCGTTCGAGCATTTCGGAGGCCTTTTGGAATTTCTCCTGTAGCTCCGAATTCCCGATAACTTTTGCAGCTTGCGTCATCTGTCGCAGAAGTTCCCCAAGTCGTCTGAATACACGGATGAGATTGCCCTCGAACTGATCGGTCAACTGGAAGTCCCGATGGTGAATCTGAAATACAGGCATCAACGAAGGAGTTTACTGACCTTGCAGATATCTGAAAATGATGCTCCACGACACCACTGGACCACAGCCTCCATGAGCTCGACCTTGAACGATTGGACATACTCCTCTTCGACGAGAGGCAATTTTGATTCTTGAGATACTTTAGCGATGCGCCGAGCTAGTTCTTGCATAACTCGTAAAGGTGCTGCAAGTTCCTCCGTAAGTTTAGTCTGTTGTTCGCTCTGCACTACCGTAGTGAGTCTAAGCCAATCCAAAAAGATGCTTGTATGCGCACCTTCTCTGTGAACACAAAGCAACTCAGTATGCTCGCACACTGTTCTGGTAGCAAAGTGTTGAAAATGCCGTTGAAGATCAGTTCAGTGAGCAACAACTCGTCCCCAGTGCTGATTTCGCATGCTACGCGACCTTTCATCTCGGCGATATCAGATGAATTTGTGAATCCCAGTCGTCGAAGGACGCGCTTTCGGCACTTTAATTCGTCGAGTTGCAGAACGTCGTGTGTTGCAGATATTCGCTTCTTCAATGCCCGAATGTTGGCTTGAGCTTCCTGCTTTTGAGAGTATAGAGTGTACAGCGAAGGTAGGCGAGGGTCCTTGTGAAGAGGATTCGAAAACATTCTTTTCTCCATAACGTCGATTTTCTGTTTACATGCGATGTGACAGTCAGGAGCAGTCAAATCTACTTGAACATGGAATCTTACTTTGATGAGGTTTAAGAACTTCTCATCTTTGATCCCCATGTTCTCCACTGGATCAAGCAGCGTTATCCCACCAGGGAACCTGCGCTGCACTTCTAAGACGCTCTTCCATACGGTTTCTCTGGCCTGATCTTGTCGCAAATCTTTTGGAAGGAATATCCGGATGTGGCTTAATGCCTCAACTGTGGACAAAAGGATCGGGACGACCAGTGGAGTCCCCTTCTGACCGAGTGGACACGGCTGGATGCCGCCCAGTGCTGGTGTTGAGATATTTCTGTCTTTGGGAAGGCTTGCACCGTCGGCACAGTTCAGAAGGACGTCGATGATGTATTGTTCGTGCGGAGGGATATCATCGGTATTGAACTCTGACTTCGTCTGGACATCACAGACTCGGTTCAGATCACAAGATATCTGACAGGAGGAAAGACTGACCTTCGACTTGATGCGCTTTTGGAAGTTGATGACTACGCCCCAACCGAAGTCGGCATCTTTGTGCTTGACTCGTATCAGGCGGCCGGCTTGGAGGAATGGGAGGCAGTACGTTGGGTGCGTGACGACTGCACGGAAGTCCTCTCCCATTTGGTCGAGTTGTTGGCGATAGTCATAGTACCCAGCCACAAGGTCCTCGTCTGGAATATGTATCGACTCCCGTCGTCTTTCCGCCACCTTCAGCTCTGAAGCATATATGTTGGCGAAGAAGTATGAGTGGCTCATGTGTATATGACGAACCTTTCTCCAGAACCGGAATACCGGCACTGCTCTGAAACTGGAAAAAACACCGCTCAAGCATATATTCCGGACTGATTCCTTCAACCTTGAGGAGATTCAAAATCATATTATACCCCAAATGGAAAGCAGAATCCAATCGATCAGCCTCTCCCTTGATCATCGTCTTTGCAGAAGCAGGTTCGAGTTTCTCGTCGCACATCATGATGACAACACCACGATCGTCCAGACCGCGACGACCTGCACGACCTGACATTTGGATATATTCGCCAGACGAGAGGTCCCTGAATTCCCGTCCATCGAATTTGCGAGCTGCGGTGAAGACGACGGTTTTGGCAGGCATGTTAAGACCAATGGAGAAAGTCTCCGTGGCGAAGAGGACTTTGATGAGACCCTCTTGGAAGAGGATTTCAATCACCTCTTTTAATATAGGTAGAAGTCCACCGTGATGAATGCCGATTCCGCGCTTCAAAAGGGGAAGGAGGTTGGATATTTGAGGAAGGTTTCGATCGTCGGCAGAAAGATTTTCGATGGCGTTTTGGAAAATGTTTTTGACAAGCTCTTCTTCGTCATTGGAGTTAAACTCAAATTTGGACATGGTTAGAGCAAGAGCTTCGCACTCCCGCTTACTGAAGGCGAAAACAATAACAGGGTTGTAGTTTTTGAGCATGATCATTTTGATGATCTTGGAAATGTCGGATGGACCTGCATGACAATGAGGCAGTCGTTATTATGAACAAGAACATGACGGACCTTTCTTCTCGCCTCCCTTTTTAGATTTGCCTTTACGACCTTTTCCGCTGCGAGGGTCTGCCGGATCGTCACCCATCCTTTCCTGTAGGGTTCCCATGGCTTTGCTGAAGTTATCCTCCTTAAAGTCGCCCTTCTCGTTGACGACCAGATAAATGCCCTCTCCGCCAGCGGGAAAGAGGTAATGCTGCAGGGGTGTGGGCCGAAAGTCGGTATAGACGACATGACACGGCTGTTCATGAGACTTGCATATCCACTCTGCGAACTGCATGGCATTGGGAATGGTGGCCGAGAGAAAAACGTAGCGGACCGTATGGGGAAGTAAAATAATGGTTTCCTCCCATACTACACCACGTTCCTTGTCTCTCATATAGTGAATCTCGTCAAAAATTACCCATGCGACTTCTCGCATGATTTCAGAACCACGGTACAGCATAGAGCGTAAAATCTGAGTTGTCAATGCAGTGTGTGCCTCGAAATATGGCCAAAGCGCTCACCTCAGTTGTCATGACCAAACAAGTCGCGGATGGGTTGATTGTCACATCGCCAGTCATGAGACCAACGTCACCGAACTCAGCAAGCATCTCGCGGTACTTTTGATTACTGAGAGCCTACAGGAAGCCAAAAACGTTGATCACTCAGTTGACACATAGGGATTCAAGCCCGCTCACTTTTATTGGACTAGTGTATATTACACGCTGCCGGTTGTGGAGACATTGCGCTATGGCGTACTCTGCCACCACTGTCTTACCGGCACTAGTATGCGCTGATACCAAGACGCTCTCATTGCGTTGGATTGCATACACTGACACCTGCTGGAACGGGTCCAAAGTAAACTTGTATTCCCGAGCGGGTTTTGAAGGTGGGACGTGTTTTGCGATGGGAATATAGTCATAGCCAGGGGGGATGGCGACTTGATGCCGGACCTAAAGAGTATAAGCGAGAACGAAAGGATACTTGCGATTGTACATACCTGGTGTCGAAGCTCCAGCCGTGAGCCCTCCTCGACAGGACCAGTCAATCCACCACTGGCGGCCATCTCACGCTTAGCTTCCGTTTGGAATTCATCCACTACAACAGGCGCGGGAGAGGCTGGACGAGGTCGCTTTATGGGTCTATCCATGACCCCACGAGGAGCTCCCACCTCTTGCAGCTCGCCATCGGGCTGGACATGATCAGGTTTACGCTTTTGACCTGAAGTTGACATGGGGGCAGACAGAACGGTACCCATGAGGACATCCGCGACAGGACTCGGTCCAAGAACGCGCTTGATGCCGTCCATGTCCGCATCCACAACCGGGAGAGGCAGCTTGTATTCGGACGTCTCATTGTCGCTATCTTCCTCTGGAGGGGCATCGTTAAGAAAAGAAAACAAGTCGGGCGCCATGGCGGACAAGTATCGACCAATATTTCTTCCGAGTCCTTGAGGCCGTGCTTACATGAGCGTGATTATATAATCAACGTCGTGCAGGTGGTAATACTTTCCCAGGATCAGAATTGCAGGAAGACTTTCGCTATTCTGTGCGCAGTAGATAACCTAAATACGGGCTTGAGATCTTGAGACCTCAATACAATAGAGGTCAGGTTTCCTGTCACCTACTAACGGTGATCTGTATACTACAGTAGTAACAGTCCTTCAAGCTTCAAGTAGAGACTGCTATGAGGTGGCATGTAATATTAATGTTGTAGTCAGGGCGCCAGCAGGGACTCGGAGTAGTCGCGCCCAAGTGAGTCTTGAGTCATGTCTATGAATATTAGATCTAGGTAATATATTTCTGAAGCACGAGTCTGCACAGATGGCAGATCACATGGCCAGCTCCCTCACCGAGCTTTGTTTCAGCATACGGGATTTGTATGGGGATCCGAGTCAATAGTGAGCTCACCGAGAGTCGAACGCGAGTAATTGCGGCAGGACTCAGTCCCGGAGGAGCATTGTAATGCTCGAATTGAAGTGATAACATGCGATCAAACATGATTACCTCAAGAAGATAGTATGAGCAGGATTGCTCGGGCTTATGTCAGATCTGACGAGGCATCTCACAATGCGAAAATGAATGAAAGTGAGCGAGTGCTTCAGTTAACGAGCTTTGCGCGAGGTTGGACGAAAACAAGAGACGACGCGTCACGTCACTTGTGGCTCGGGCTTGAAGCTTGACATATGATACTCAAGTTGCCTCGATTGGCCTGCGGGCCTGATTCTTCATATCGGCAAGGTTGACTTTGTGATTTGAGTCTCACTTATGAAAATTGATTTGGCCGACCAAGGTCAACAACGCTGAAGATTATACATATACTCCTAGAATGGGCAGTGAGACGTTAGTACCTAGGAACGTTTGGTCTTTTTTTATGTTGTCCTTACAGACTTGACGGCGACAGTTGGAACTCGGAATCTTGGAAGTGACATGGAAACTCTGAGTCGGAAGTCGTGTTTCGTCTCTTTCAAAGAGTTCATGGCATAAGCACTGCCCATCCGATGTGGAGCGGGGAAGTCCATGTAATGACCATATTCCCCTTTTACAGGCCCGACACGGATCGTATCCATGTCGCCGTCGGTGAGGACTTGACAATGCACCATTTACACATGGTTGTGAGTCATTCACCACCATTCAGCATTTAAGTTTGTTTTATGTATCTTGGGACAAAAGATGTCTCGGAGCTACATCATCTAAAACCAGTACCTTCATCGAAACCTTATCTTGCAACTGGAAAGTTTTTGTTGAAGACATGGAACAAGTCATTCAATCTGTGTTGTGATAGTAGGGGTGTATAAGTGGCTTCGTGTCTTATCCACTTGCCAAGGGGGACCTCCAAATGTCATTCACGCCTACTCTCACAACTCTCGTCGCGCTCTGGGGTGTAGTGACGGTTTGCATTGTTCGCAATTGCAGGTCGCGAACGCGACATCCGCTGCCCCCCGGTCCGAAGCCTCTTCCTTTCATCGGAAATTTATGCGACATTCCGTTGAAGGACGAAGCCACAACGTACAGTGAATGGGCGAAGAAACATGGTCGGTTTTCACTCCGTCATGGCTGCTTAGTCCTAAACTTTGCTTGAAGGCGACCTTGTCTATGTAAACGTCATGGGACACCGTTTGTTATTCATCAACTCGCCTCAGATCGCGAATGATCTCTTCGAGAAGCGGTCTCTCAACTATTCCGACAGAAACCAGCTACCAATGATCAATGACCTGTGAGTTGCTCCTTATATCAAGCCGATCGTCAGCCGACCTGGTTACTACTACAAACCAGAATGGGCTGGGACTGGAGTTTCGGCCACATGCCGTACGGTACGTCTGTTGTCCAACACACTACCGACCAGTTCACTTATCTCACGATGAAGGCGAGCGCTGGAAAAAACACCGCAAGATGTTTGAACGTCAGTTCCGTCCGGCAGTGGCTCCGACTTACTGGCCCCTCCAACGGAAAGAAGCCCATGCACTCCTCAGAAATCTCTTGGACTCCCCCGGGGATCTCATCGAACATCTAAGGCAGTGAGCATAGGTCATAAAATCGCCGTTCGATGAAGCTAACCAGCGAATAGCAACGCAGCAGCCGTCATCATGAATGTGATCTACGGAATAGAGATCGCGCCAAAAGACGATCGGTATATTGATATCGCTGAACAGGCCTTGGATGGCATGGCAAAGGCGGCAGCTCCAGGAGCGTTTTTTGTTGATGTCTTTCCTTGGTGTGAGTACCGATCTGAAGCAAGGTCGTGCCGAACTAATTAATACACGGTAGTAAAGTATGTTCCGGAGTGGATGCCTGGCGCGGGATTCAAGAAGAAGGCAGCAACATGGAAAAAATCCGTGCTTGAGATGCGAGATGCTCCGTTTGAGGCCGTGCAGAAGGCCTTGGTCAGTAATCATTGGTCGGTCGAAATGTAGGCTGAACTGACTGGATTGATGTAAGGCTGCGGGCGCAGCATCCCCGTGCTTTGTGTCCCACCTCGTGAAAGACTTGAACAACAATGAGAACGTAGAGAACGAAATAAAGACGATTAAAGGGTGTGCTGGCCTTGCCTATGCTGGTAAGATCAGATGTCAGTGTCAGACCGTTCGCCATTCTGATTCGAGTTCTACTCAAAGCTGGCGCAGAAAGTGTAAGAGAGAGAAAAAGATCAAAGAACTTAATTAATGGCTTTATTTTTCTCCAGACAGTTTCTTCACTATCTTCGTTTTTCCTGGCTATGGTTCTCCATCCCGACGTCCAAGCCAAGGCGCAAGCAGAGTTGGACTCCGTCATCGAGCCCGGGCGTCTCCCTGATTACAATGACAGACCGTCATTACCGTATATCAACGCCATTGTCAAGGAGGTGCTTCGATGGAACCCCGTCGCCCCGCTTGGTGATTATCTGCCATGAATTGTCACGAATCAGCGACAGGACTTATTCTTCTTTCTTCAGGCCTCCCTCATATGGTCACCAAGGACGACGTCTACAACGGGTACTTTATACCAGCAGGAACAACGATCATTGGTAACACCTGGTCAGCTTGGTCTCCTTGATGCGATGCTAGTAACGTACTCAAGTCTGCATAATACAGGACCATCCTACACGACGAGCGCAACTATTCTCAGCCAATGGATTTCATGCCCGAGAGATTCTTGAATCCTGATAGCACAGAAAACGAAGAAATCCTTGATCCTGCGACTGCAACGTTTGGATACGGACGACGGTAAGCATGGCATGAGGTTTGTTCCCTCCCACGTTTCACTGATGGTGTAAGCAGGATCTGTCCCGGGCGTTTCATGGCAGATGCAACCATATGGATCTCGGTTGCATGCATCCTTACTGTTTTCAATATTCGTCCGGGAAAGGATGAGAACGGAGAGCCAGTCAAGGTTAAGGCAGAGTTCCAATCAGGAATGATCTGGTGAGTGCCTCCGCCATGAATACGTAACGTTTCTGAACGGGGTTTAGTCACCCGAAACCATTTTCTTTTGCCATTTCTCCTCGGTCGGAGGCTTCAAAAGCAATCATCAAAGAAACTGTTATCTTCGCGTAACTGTTTTCATCCAGATGGTTCCTATGCTTTCGATGAAGATAATATCCAAGGTTAGATATCTATATAGTGCGTACGGGGCTATCATTGCTACTGCACTGTTATCTTTTTGATGAGCCCGGTGCCCAACCTCTCGATCTCGTCCAATACGGATTGTTGGTTGAGTACGACGGTGCCTTTGTCTTTGTCTTTCGACTTTTCCTCCTGCCGTCCTTGTAAACCATAAGTATGTACACAATATGACGACAATCTCACCTTCGGAGCTGGCGTGCTTGAGAAGCCTCCCAATGCTCTAAACGGACGGGTTCCTGACACGCTTGGAAGCCAGATAGCACCGATGCGATGACCGCCGTAGACATCGAAGAAGCACTTCAGCGTGTCTGAGTACGTCGCCTAGTTGAGTTGAGAGAGAGGTCAGCATGGAGTGACCTGAGGGCCTAGATCATCGCACACCTGCAGATCGTCGAATAGCATCTGAGCTGGATCAAACCCGGGGCGCGACACTGGCTCGCCGTCGGTTGCATGACCTAAACGATCCTTCGACCACACAGCCGGATCTGCGACCACGTTCTGGTGATACCGGGGCAATACAGCAGGGTTGAGTTCAATAAGAATGTCGTAATCATTTGTTGCATGAGAGAAGAGTCGCTGCGAGCCGATATAAGCACCCACGAACGACCATAAAATGCAGAAGTCGTTACCTTGACGTCGTACGGATCAGCATCAGCTGCTCGCAGTATTTTACATGCCTCCTCCGCGAGCGCACGAAGTCGATGCGCAGCCACTGCATCTGGCCCACTCGACGTCCACATTCTCCCGCTTTTGTCCTCCGAGGTTGAGATTGTCCATACGCCTTGCTTCGAGCTCACAGCTACGACGGGAGTTTCCGTCAAAGGCTCACTGTCCTCGTACATAGGAACGAATAGAGGATCTTCAGGTTTCCACTCCTTTAAAAACTCTAGTACAAGCGCGAAACCGCGCTCCTTGCTTCTCGGTACGCTAGCGGCCGTCCCAGGCAACATCGTACACGTCCCAACGAACGGCCGCGCGCATATTATCTCCACCGCTTCCTCTGAGATGTGTGCGCTGAGGAGCCAGTGGGATGCAAGCCAGCGTTTGACTAGGCGCACAGTACCAGGGTATGCGGCGTAGCGGTGGGAGGTATCAGTAACGGCGCGATGATGTCTAGGGGCATGGATGAAACGGCGGGTGTATAGGTCCAAGGCATGGCGGGCCTCGCGCTGGTATTTGATAGTTGAAGAGGATGGTGCAAGGGGAAGAGGGCGGAGAGTGGTATTGGTGGACGCAATGAGGCGCTCGAGAAGGGTAGCCTCTCGATCATGCCATATTCGTGCAGAGAATGCCCAACCCTCAGGAGTGAGTATTTCAAGTGAGACATGATCTTGAATGCCGGAGCCACGGGGATCCTCGATGTACACAGATGCGCGGAGGCCCGTGGGAGGTGTCATGAGGGCCGTCGCGATCGTCTCGAAGAACGCAAGTTTAATCTTTTGGATGGCACGAAGGTCGTCTGGCCATTTCGACGATTTTTCGAATTCGAGGATGATGGAGATTTGGGGAAGATACCGAAGTGGCGTGGGAAGGGCCAGGGAGGAAGAGAGTGAAATGGGGAAGGGACTGAAGGGACTTGTGTATCGGAGGTGCTCAGAGACGGCACTGACATTAAGGAGGGCAAGTGGGAGCTTGTCATCGAGGGCTTTGAGGCTCCTGACTATGCCATCAAAAGCGGATAAGGCGCCTTTGAATCCGCCAACTGAGCCCGAGCCTTGGTGGAGCCTTGACACATCATCTGAAATGCGGAGCTTTGCGTCGAAGGGGGTTTGGATTGTCTGGATATCTGCAACCGTTATCCCGAAATGAAGATGCAGCAGATGTCGAACAATGGACACTGGAATGTGCGCTCTTTCATCAGAAGTATTTACCTCCCAAACGACACTCTCAATAACGCGTCCATCCTTGAATCGACGCAGCTCAGCTTTGTCACCCCACAGCTGGCGGAACTCTTTAGCACCTCCAGTCTCTTGTTCCCCAGCGGAAGGTCCGTGGTCGACAAGCCTAAATGCGTTCTCGGGATTGTAAATTAGTCCGATGTGAACAGTGGCAATCCGTGAACCTGACGTCTCAGAAATAGCTCGCACACTTGATGAAGGGTGGAAGATTGCAATAGCCCGGACGCGGTCCCCAAGACCACGCCGAAGGATCTCTGACACTGCTGAGAGGAGAGCGTTGTCAGAGGTTCCGTACTCCACAAACTCAGCAACGGATCCGTGTTTAAAGATGCGCAAGAGATCCACCCTGCATACAGTCAGAAGCTACAGCTAGAACATGCTGGAAGACGACTTGCCGGATAATCGCATCACAGCGTTTGGAGAGATGAGTTTGGTCTTTGAGGAAGACATCCGAAAATATGTCGTCTGCGCTTATGGAATTAATGAGTTGCTCAAGTGTTTGCTGGGCATCATATCTGAGCTTCAGTTGGGGAGCGTTAGCAGGCGCATAAAGTCGTTCAGTAATGGGTTATACCATATCAAGGGAAGTCAAGGGGACATCAGCAAGGTAGTTGAGGGTGGAAGTTGCATCGACGCAGACAGCGGAATGCTTTGATGCGTATTCCTCTGGGGGGAACTAGACGAAATGGAATGAGTGTGATGTTAAAGAGCACGCAATTGCCTACCCTATGGCCGTCAGCAGACTTCATGAACACAGGGGCCTTCCCGAACTCGTGATTTGCTACCACGCCTGCGTCAGGATAAAGTGAAGATAGGAAGAGAGACCTTACCCAGGAAGTCTAGGGAAGCCCGGAAGAGCTGATATGAGCTTAGACCATTTCCCATAGGTCTTCTCGTTCCTGCCTTCCCGGTTTTCCCAACAACTGGCTCCTCCCCGTTGATGATCAAACCCAAGACCGCGGCCCACCACGACCCCTTTCCCTCGAAACCACGCACACACATAGCACCTTCACCATACCCCCTCTGGTTCGCCCATATGCGAAGTAGAGCGTGGGCGTCGCTGAATGCAGGGGAAGATCTGGTAAGGGCATTGGTCGAGAGGAGCGAGAGTTTTGGGAAAGTGGAGAGGAGGAGGGCAGTGTTATAGATAGGCGTGGGAAAGGAAGACGGGAGCTTTGAGTGAACATGTATGCGGACGTTAGAGTGAGATGGGGAGAGGCGGTTGAGGGGTATGGGGTGAGATGGGGGCAGTACAGGGATGATTCGGACCTCGGCGTGCGTTTTTGAGAAATCATACTCAGTTCCTACATATCATCAGTGCTCTGAATAAAGATACAATAAAAATATTCACCTTTTCTTGGACGCAGTACGAGCACCGTCAGTCGCGGATCCCCTAGAGCAGCTCCATAGAAAGTGTCGACTTGGAGTGATGTGGAGACCGACTGTGCAATCACAGCAAGGTAATAAGAACGCTTGTGAAAATATCGGGAGTCCAGGTAATCTTTTTCTTGAAACAACGACTGGAATCACGATAAGCAGCCTATATACACTAGCAATCCCTTGCGGATCAAACATACTGAGGGCATCTCGACAGTCAAGTCTACTCCAAAATAGCCACCATCCTTCTTTTTCACGTTGATTTGATTTGCCCAACTGCCGACGACGTTGAGGTCTGATGGCGCTTCGAATGCCACATTCCATTTTTTTTCCTGAGTGGGATGAGGGAGCGCGAATGGCACCGCGACACCCAACCTTGACAATGCATGAGCAGCGACGACGGGATTTTGTGACTGGATGGAGGGGAGAGACAAGAGGTGCGATCGAAGAGCAAGGAGGAACTGGTCGAGGGGTGCCTTTTGCGATTCTTTGGGGCGTACGTTCGGGAGCAGGGCATCTATCTGACCGATTTTCAGCAAATGGAGATGTGTCCAAGGTAGCTTGGACGATTACCTGCAGCTTGAATGAGCTTGACTGATACAGGTCCGCTGCATCCTTCATTGCTCTTAGCTCCTCCCCTGTCGGAGGCTTTTTGAGGTTCATAGCTTCACTCATCATATGGTGTTCGCTCTCAGGTTCTTCGGGACACTGAGATGAGAGTAGCAAAAAGTGATCGGAAACCCCTAGTAGAGGGGTGCAGGTCCAACAAACTCCAGCCCGAGGCCATTACCACGATACAGTATACTCCCGCTGGTTCTGCTATCATCTGCAAACAACAAGTGCCATCGAATCGACAACTTTCCCTATAGCCTGACGAGGTATCAAGTGACGCTCAATTGGCGGCACTCCGAGTCTGCCTCACTGGTCACCAGGTCGGTATACATGATCTGCATCATTAGACAATATCGTCGGTCTCTTAAGCAGCAGAAAACGTCATCAATTCACCCATTGAGCACACAAGACTATACGGATGCAGTGTGGACCCATCGTTGTGGGTCAGCACGCCCTTAACCTCCCTGGTAACCCTCCGAAAGATCTCAGGCTTCGAAGAATAGCAGTATGTTGGGGCTGACGATCTAGACACTCCTTTTGCGGACGTACATGCATATAGGAGACAGATTGATGTCCGCAGGGATCTGTGGGCAGATCAACATGTAAAGTATGGATAGGTAATGAGCCAATACAACAATGCCTAATCATCAATAACAATCACCTCCCCGGAGGTCTGCAAACGCGGCGAGCTGGTGTGTCCAGCTTGAACTTTGCGTCTACTGTGCGTCCGTTCCTCCTCCACAAGGTCGATGTCCACGACGTCAGCCTCTCTTCGTCGTTTCCTCCCAGACTGGCCTGAAAGGTACGGAGCTGAGGTGGTGAGAACAACTTCGTCGTCCGAATCGTCTATCGTGATGGTCTCAGACTGGGGTTGTCTCTTAGTGCTCGTGGGGGTGCTGCTTCCAGCTGCTGTGGACCCGCTTCTACTGGATGAAGCTACCTGAGAAGTCGAAGCTTTCTCTTTACCCTTTGATCTATTGCTAGTTGATGCGGGAGCAGAGGTCGATGCTGATTTGGGTTGGAGAGGCGGCGGTGGAGGTGGAGGACGAGCGTACAATTCCGTCCAGCGTCTCGCTGTTCGGTCATGCTGCGCCCGGTTCCGCATGTATTCGGTGGCAATGGAGGGAACTAGTAGATTCAATGACATTAATGGACGATGATAAGGCACAGGAGGTTGTTTCAGAAACGTCTTACTTAGTGGGTCATCTATGAAGAGTGTGAGATCACAATATCCCAAAAGAAAGCCATGGACGAACGTGGGTTAGGATCTGTCAGAAGTGATGAAAGGGATAGCATGACTTTGAAGAGTGATAATGCAGGTGACCAGTTGTGCTTGAGGATGTCGATACATATGCTACCTTTGTCCGATATATTCATGTGGTATATCCTGTCCGACCTAGCATCAGCATTTCACATACCGTGTACAATCACAATCACCTGCATACCTTGTGGAAAAGGTAACCTTGGGTGCTGAGAATCTGGGCAAAGGCAACGAGGCATCATCGTGAAAACCTGGGTACGCAACAGTGATTGGACTTACGGATAATCAGGAGCGAGGTGAATGTCGACGCCGAATACGCCCCCATCATACGGACTGCCTTGGGGCCCTGGTAGAGTGCCTTTCCAGTGATAGACACTGTCCTGGGTTGGTGCTAGAGTGATGGCACCCAGGTCTTCTTTCTTCGCATCGGCTATTTCGCGGTGGATGCGCTTCATGGTCATCTGGATGATTGTCAGGTTTGTTCAGAACAAGGAAACTGGACTTACTGCGGAGGACGGTGCTGGCGGCATGGCTGTAGGTTACTGGTAGGCGATAGCTAGTTGGTTGGTGGTGCGAGGACAGCCAAAGTACTAAGTAGTGGCCTGTGGCTGTTGGACTCGGAACTGATTGTATCCGAGACGCGTGAACGTGAGAGATGTCACGTAGTGCGAGTCATGGCCATACTGCCAGTCAAAGCGAAGAGTCTCAGTCTGCACTCTCACTGCCAAGTACCTCATTCACATCCACTGAAGAACAAATAACAATGATCACCCGAATATCTGCAGCTACTTGAACGACAATACACATCACAGAACTACAACTACTCATTTTTTGATGTTTGGCGAATCTGACTCGGAAAGCCCACGCGTACCCAGCCCATGGGACTCGCTCACCTCCGCACCTCCTACGCCTCCCAGGCATAAGGAAGCTTTCACTCGGGGCATTCCAAGTCTCGTCCCAGAAGCAGAGGAGGTGTGCAGTGTCTTTTTGCCATTCGTGCTTATTGATCTCACCACACTTAGGGGAATGTCGAATACAAACTCCAGCTCCTCTCCCCTTCCCCAGCTCGCTTCACACGCCTCGTCACACAGCTCAAATGGCGTCTTCTCGAGGGTGGCGGACAGGCTTACTACGAGCTCGGCGTCTCTGATTCTGGCTCACTCGTCGGTCTTCCTCGCCTGGAGCTCGAGGAATCATTGGAGACGCTTGAGATGATGGCGGGCGAAATTGGTGCGTCGGTTATAATAGTAAAGGAAATCGAGGTTCCTCCGGAGCTTTCGGGCCTTGCGGAGTCTCATATTGATAGGTGGGATGGGAGGAGGAAGACTGGGGGGAAGGATTTGTTGAGGATGTCGAAGGATTCCTCTCCTACCACTTCGACAACGGAGTTCGAGACGGAGCTTTCCACGACAGGTGTCACGGATGCTGAAGGGGACAACGTCAGATATTATTCCCCTGCTACTTCCCTGGACTGTAAGAATGCAGCGCATGCCTTCCCCACTGCGCTCAGGCCCTCGCACGCACCCCTGCCCCCTGACTCGGCCCTTGCGATCTTCACCATGGATGTGGACGAGGACGTCGCAAACTACGCTGATAGCGAGGCCCCGGACGGCCTCGTGGGCGACTATATCACTGGATTCTCTGTCAATCTCGAGATTGCGTACGTGTACAAGCCGCGGCCGATGAGAAAGCGCACAACTCATGTTGCATCCGCTGCACTGACTCATTTCGACAAGTCTGGGCAACATATGAAGAAGAAAGGGCGCAAGGACGGTCACCCTCCATCCAGACCCACCGGTACCAGCAATGCCACTGGAGATGCAGTCGGAGACACAGACTCTCACAACGCTCTACCTCAGAGCAAGCATGCCAAAGTCCAACTCCGTAGAGACAAGCGAGACAAACGGCGAGAGCTGAAGCGCAATTCATTGCTGACACATGTCCCCACAAGTCGTCCTGCTGAGCCACCAGACGACTTCACTCACCACGCCCCGCTACCTCCAGACATCACAGATGAAGCTGTGGCGTTAGTCTCCGGGCTCGAGTCTCTCCATGTCACTGTCGACCTGCTCACTCGTGCTGCATCTGCACCATCTGAGACTACTTCACTCACCGACGACAACGGTGAAATGGGAGCAGAAGCCGATGATATTAATCCCGAGTGTGGATCGTGGAGGGCAGCTATAATTGCGTCCAAAGAACCTCGGCTTATTGTTGAGGCACTAGTCGTAAGGAAGCTATCTCTAGATGAGGCATTTTTAGACTTCGAGGGCTTCTCGTTACACTAACCCTCAGCCCCGGGTTGGAGTTCCCTGTACAGGTACCAGATGACCCCCTTTTCAATTCATGTTGCTCGCTTTCATTACACCTTGCGAACATCTTGTATTATAATGATTCCATAAACTGTTGCAATGTTTGGCCTAAAAGCAATGTGCAAAGCATATCACAAAAGGCCATTAATGTAACTTAGCAGTTAGTTCCTGGGTCATGTGATTTGCTTCATTATAAAACAATAACGCCATTACAATGGTTTATGTACATGATGGTAAATTAGGGTATTTGGGAAATAATAGTACTTGGTTAGCCTCCCTTGGCCTTAATCACTGCCTCAACCTTCCTAAGCATGCTTTCAATCAACTTCAGACACTCTACAGCTGAAATCCTCTCCCACTCCACCTGAACTCTCTCCCACAATTCCCCTATTCCTTTAGGAGGTTGTTCATGCTCTGCAAGCTTTCGAGGCAACCCCAGGCATGTGAAGCACCACAGACAAATCGCAAAGCAATGTCCTAGGAACAACACTCAAACAAGAATGATGATGATGATGAGGGACGACAATATCAACAGTTTGCAAAGCAGTGATGACTTAGAGAGAAGACCGAACTCGTAGTCTGTAGGATAAGACCCAAGTGAACTAAACTGGAGTTCCTTGGTCGCTATATTGAATCTTATATACTACTAACTAATGTCTACCCTAAAGTGTTTGAGTCAGCTATCAGTCAGCATATGATGTCATAGTGGAGTATTGTAGAATGTCATAGAACATTAGAGAAGAAAGTGATGTCATATGGAAAGAACTAGAATGCACATGCATAGGTCGTGAGGTATGATGTCATAAGAGGAAAGGAGGTCACCTGACAAAAGTAAAAGCAGTTGCAAGTAGGTCATGGTCATGTGACTAATCATGTGATTGTAGAGTAAAAGAAAAGTAAGAGATATAAAATTCATAACAGCATGTTCTATGGGGTCAAGGTCTGGAGACTGTGTAGGCCATACCATGGTCCTAAAATCCTACTCCTCTAGCCACTCCTTCATCAGCAAACTAACATTTTAAATAGCTGAGGTCACAGAAGTCACAGTTTCCCACAGCAATGCACAGTGCACTCCAGATTCCCAGATTCACCCCAGTTATCCACAGATCATCCAGTAGTTAACATTTTTCTTTTTCTTCTTCTTAGGATACAAATACTGCATGATTATTTACCAAAAATGCATACAAAGTATCTACTTATTTGTTGTAATATGTATGTGTTTGTTTTAGATACTAGTAATCTGAGCCTAATAAAATGTAGCCTTTTATTGCCTAATGACGAGGGACTTCATCAAAATTTCATTTTTGTGTCATGTGATTTCAAATCTGTATCAAGCTTCCCACATTTTTTGTCACTTGCCTTCCCACTCACAAGACAGTGCACCCACACTTCAAATGGGGCACATGCTGTGAAGATACCATCTACTCTGGGCTGTCTGGAGTTGTTGGGGGAGTAGAGCAGACTTTGGCTTCAACTTATATGTTGCACCCTTGCCCAAGTTCAGTCCAGTATTTAGTGGAGTTGTGATGAAGGTAGAAGGGAAGGTCAGAGGTCAGAGGTCAGAGGGTCAGAGTGACAACAAGAAGACTAGCTTCAAGTGGTTGAGTGAAGACTTAGTCAGACAGATTAGAGGAGTGATCAAAGTCAATATTTGAACTGTGGAATACAGAATACAAAAGGAGTTTGAATACTATGGGGACAAGTAAACACAGGTGACACTGGAGTATCAGAGTTGTGCAGAATGTGAGTCAGAAGTGTCGGAAGGTGTCAGGAAGTGTCAAAGGGAGTCAGAATGGGAGGTATTGGAAGGTGGAGATGTTATGCATGTCAAATGTCTATCAAAAGTATGAAGCATGATGAACAAGGCACAGGGGCAAAAGAGTTAAAGATAAATGGAGAGGTGGAAACAGAGAAGTGGAGAAGCAGACTTGTGGAAATGTGGACTTGGTCTGGAGTTGGGCTCTGGAGAAGCAGAGTTGACTTGTGCAGCACAGAATATGACACATACACCCTAAATGGCACACCAACACTCAAAATGAGGCACCTGCACCCAAAATGATCTGCCTGGACACAAGATTGGCCACCCACACCCCCAAATAGTGCACCAACACCCTGAATAGGGCACCTGCCCCACAAAATGGGTCACATGCACCCCAAATGGTGCCTCAACACCCTGAATGAGGCCCCTGCCCTCAAAACAGGTCATGTGTACCCCAAATGAAGCACCTATCCTTGAAATGGGCCACATTGTCATATCCCATGCTGCACAAGTCAACTCTGCTTCTTCAGAGCCCAACTCTGGGCCAAGTCTGCATTTCCACAAGTCTATATCTCTGCACCTCCATTTCCACTTCTCCACTTCTCTGCTTATCTTCGATGCTTTTGCCCCTGTGCCTTGTTTCTCATGCTTCATACTTTTGATAGACATTTGATGTGCATAACATCTCCACCTTCCAATACCTCCCATTCTGACTCACTTTGACTTGTTCTGACTTCCTTTGACACTTCTTGGCATCTTCTGACACTTCTGACTCACATTCCACACAATTCCAGTCTGTCAAGTCCGGGTTCTTTCCCGGAATTCCCAGATAGTCCGGAGTTGCAGAGGAGGCAGGGTTTTGCGGGAATTCCTGAGAGGGGTCGGAGGGGTAAGGAACTGCAGCTTCAGCTTATGTGCTGTGCCCCTGTATGAGTTCGGTTCCTTAATTTAAGGGTGGAGGGTCGGAGGTTGGTCCTAAGGTCAACTTAAGGACTTAGAGGATCGGAAGGGAGGGGATCAGGAAGGAACAGGATTTAGTTGATATTCAAACTAAGGAAATATCAGAGAGTACACACGGGTTTATATA
>MU127459.1:100275-112285 GCA_014904945.1 Gyrodon lividus
GGATGTGACACAGTCCTCCGGTGTCACCCGTGTTTACTTGTCCCTGTAGTATATAAACCCCTTTTGTATTCTGTATTCCGCAGTTTGAATATCAACTTTGATTATTCCTCTGATCTGTCTGACTGAGTCCCCACTTGACCACTCAAAGCTAGTCTTCTTGCTGTTGCTCTGGCCCTCTGACATCCGGCCTCTGACCTCCCCTCTTACCTTCATCTTGACTCCACTCCACTGCTCTGCTAAATACTGGACTGAATTTGGGCAAGGGCACAACACATAAGTTGAAGCCAAAGTCCACTCTGCTTCCCCAACAACTCCAGACAGCCCTGAGGAGACAGGATCTTAACACACATGGAAGATACAGACCTCCATTTGCTATGGATGGACAACTACCACAAATTCCTACTTGAACTCCAGACCAACTTTGGTCCTCATGACCACATTGCCAATGCTGAACACCAGCTAGACAACCTTTTCATGAAAGATGGACAAAGCATCAATAAGTATGTCATGGAATTTAACCACATCACATCCCAAGTCTGCAGGTATGGAGAAGGCACTCTCCACCATCATTTCTACAGCAGACTTCTGGACTGCATCAAAGAGAAAGTCTCCCATGTGGGCAAACCTGCCACACTCACTGAACTCTGCATGCTTTCACAAGACATCAACACATGTTACTGGGAACACAAGTCTGAGATCAACCATCAAGTGAAACCCGCTAATCTGCCTCCTGCCAAAATTCACACTTTGTCCTCCACCAAGTCTGTGGCCAACCCTGCCAACCCTGCCTCTGCCAATAATTCTGACTCCAAGGTGAAAGCCTTGCCTCCTCATCCCTCCCAGACCAACCTCTCACAGAAGCTCGGCAAAGATGGGTAGCTAACCTCTGAGGAGTGAAAGCGCCACTTTGACCTGAAGCTCTGCATGTTCTGTGGTGCCTCCAGCCATATGGCCAAGGACTGCCACAAGTCCACCTCCAAGGCAGCCAAAGCCCACACTGTCACCACCTCTGCTCTGCCAGATGCTACCCTGCCTGCCTCTGCTTCCAAGGCAAAAAAATAGTCCACAACTCCCAAGACTCTGCATGGGATGGGGGTTGCATTGACTGCGACCATGCACCAAAGGAGATGAAACTCAATGTGTCTGCTCTTTCCAATCCTAATGCTTTGACTCTGCCTGTTACTATCCTTTCTCATGACATTCCCAATTTTCCCACTCTCGTAGGTTCTGGTTCAAGTGATTGTTTTATCAATGCTACCTTTGTTATGAAAAACAAAAACAAAACTTATTTTGTTCCACCCATCCTACTTTGATTGTTTGATGGTACTTCAAATTCTTACATTACTGAAGCCATAGATCTTTCCATTTGTTTTTCCACTGGTGATATCACCTCTGCAACATTTTATGTGACTCTAGTGGACTCTGCCTGCTCACTTGTTGTAGGACACAACTTGCTCACCTGCTACAATCTGTTGATTGACTGGGTATTGGGCAGTATCACATTCTGATCAATCCAGCAGCAAGTGCCAATGCCTCCAATGTCATCTCTGCAACCTCTGGAACTTCCTCCACTGATTGACTCTGACTCTGCCAATACACCATGTTTCTCCAACCACAAGGCCCTTCACATTGCTCTCATCAATGTGTCCGCTTTTGTGCTGATTAGAAGGGTCTGTGCAGTTCAGCCTGCACCTCCACTTCAATGAAAGTAAGCTCTGTTCATCCTCCACCAAAGCTGACCCAGCAGATCTTTCCACCATCCTGCTGGACTACCATGACCTCACCAATGTGTTCAGCAAGAGCAAAGCCTCCCAGCTTGCTCTGCATTGCGAACATGACCTAAAGATCAAACTGGAAGAAGGAGCCTCCCCTCCACTGGGAACTCTCTATTCCCTCTTTGCCACCAAGCTCACTTCCCTCCACACCTTCCTAGATGAATGCCTTGCCAATGGTTTCATCCCTCCCACATCCTCCGCTCATGCAACTTCAGTCCTCTTTGTCCATATGAAGGATGGATCACTCCGCCTTTGCATTGACTTTAGGGAACTCAACAAAATCATGAAGAAAGACCATTACCCACTTCCACTCATCTCTGAGCTGCAGTAAAGTCTATACCAAAATTGACCTCTGGCACACCTACCACCTTGTCCGTATTGCACCTGGAGATGAATGGAAGACTGCCTTCTGCACCTGCTATGGCTCCTATGAGTGGCTTGTAATGCTGTTCAGCCTGACCAATGCCCCAGCAGCTTTACAGTGGTTCATCAACACCATATGTGCTGATATGCTCAATGTTTGTGTCATAGTCTGTCTGGATGACATTCTCATCTACTCTCAGGACATGGCCTCTCACAAAGAGCACATCTGCAAGGTACTCCATCAACTCTGGAAACATGGACTATACACCAAACTGGAGAAATGTGAATTCCACACCTCTGTTGAATACCTAGGTTACCTCCTTTCTTCTAGTGGCCTGACAATGTCCGCCGACATAGTCAAAGCTATCTTTGACTGGGTGAAGACATACAATGTTTCCTTGGTTTTGCCAAGTTCTACCACTGCTTTATCTTCAATTACTCTGACATTGTTGTTCCACTCACCCACCTCACCCACAAAAATGCTTCATGGAACTTCTCCGATGACTGCTGCTCCATGTTCCAGCACTTGAAAGACACCTTCACCTTCGCTTCTGTTCTTACTCACTGGGTGCCCAATGCCCCTATCATGGTTGAGACTGACACTTCCAACTACACCATTGCTAGTATCCTGTTCATCTGCTGCCTGGATGATGAACTCCACCCAGTTGTGTTCTACTCCCGGACTCTCACTGCTCCAGAACTCAACTATGACACCCACAACAAAGAACTCCTCACCATCCATGAAGCATTCCACTCCTGGTGCCACTACCTAGAGGGCTCTGCAACTCCAGTTGATGTTGTCATAAACCACAAGGACCTGGAATATTTCTCCACCTCCAAGATCCTGATGTACTGCCAGGCCCACTGGTTGGAATTCCTCTCCCAGTTCAACCTCATCATCTGCTTCTGCCCAGGGAAACTTGGAGCTAAACCCAATGCCCTCACTAGACAATGGGACATCTACCCAAAAGAGGGGGATAAGGACTACACTTTAGTTAATCTGCACAACCTCAGACCTGGTTTCTGACAAAATACAGTGAACTCTGGAACTGGAACACTAACTCTGCATTTCCAGAATGTTGGAGTCCATACCTTCACATGTCCAAAATGCCTGAATTCCTACCTCTGCTCCACTGCCAGGTGAAACTGCTCAGAGTCTCGGTATCTGCTCTGAATCAATCCAGAACTTGTGTAGACATGCAGACCCTTATCACATTCCATCATCCTTTGCTTGTCATCATTCCCGAGCCTCCAGGGATGCTCCATCACTTTCTTACATTGCTTAATCCCAACTCCTCTTGTTCCTGTTCCTATTCACTGATTATCATTAGCAAGCACTTCTCCGCCCACTCTGCTATATATATATACACTTAGTTTTCACTTTGGATTCCTTAGTCATTCTTTGCCCCTCTTTGGCAGCAGCTGAGTGTCACATCCCGAAACTTTCCCTACCCATACAACACACTTCTGACCCCTTATGATCAAATCCCAAACCCTGGACTTTACCTTAAAAGATTTTCACCTCAACCTCATATCCTGAATCCTGTATTTCCCATCCCAGACTTTCATACTCCTATCTCAGCTATCTCTTGACATATGCCTTTCCTTTGACATCCCTTGACACTTATAGTTCCTTTCAATAATTCCCTTCCCCCTGCTTCACAATTATTGCACCATCATCCTTAGTTATCATTCCATCATTTTGATGCCATTCCGATTTACCCTTACTATACACCAGAAACCTGAAACCCCAACTTGTCCAACACTTTAACACTTTAACATCTTCCAGACTCTTCAGTATATAAACCTGCCTGTACTCTGTGATATTTCCTTAGTTTGAATATCGACTAAATCCTGTTCTATCCTCCGAAGTCTTTGCTTCACTCTGAAATCCCTCTCAGTCCTTAACTTGAACTTAGGATTGTCTTCTGAACCTCTGTCTCAAAATTAAGGGACAGGAATTGTACAGGGGCATAGCACATAAGCTGAAGCAAAAGTACCTTACCCCTCCAACCCCCCCTCACAGATTCCTGACCCCTTATGCCTTTCCCCACCTTAGGACTTTTTGGGAATTCTGGGGTTGAACCTGGACTTGACACTGAGGTGAGTTTACTTATACCTATTTACTACTCCTAGCTAATCCCTAGTAGTCCGGGCAATCACTGCCCTCTTATAGTTTTTGTCAGGTTATGAGCCCCGCTAGCACATACTAGTGGAAAGGAAACCTCTCCAGAATGACTCAACTCTTGTGCAAAATCCCTCAGTGCACATCCAAACACACTCTGGACCCTTAGAACTTCTACCATGTCGTTCAACACAGCCTTTGCTGACACTCCCACATGCCTGACTCTGATTGGTCTCTCAAACTTCCAAATCTGGAAACTCTGGATCACGGCAAAACTTTGGAGAGAGAAAGTCCTAGGTGTAGCCCTGGGAACTGACACCTGTCCAACCACATTTCATTTCCCAGCACCCCAGGAACTACCACCACTGTACCTGTTCCTGCCATGTCCCCTAGTGTTTCTAATTCCTCAACCATTTCCCCTACCTCATCTAGAACTCTGAGGACCTCCAGCACAGCCACAACAGAGGACATTCAGAAATGGATGGAGTGGAATGAGAGAGCACACAGAATCATTCAGGACAGCATCAGCAATGCTCTTTTACTCAAGATGGAAATGCATCCCACTGCCAGGGCCCTCTTCAATGCACTCCTATCTATTCACCAAGTGTCAAACCTCACCTCTGCCTTCTACATATTCCAACAGCTATTCAACTCTGCATGGTCTGAAGGTTCTGCAATCTCCGAGCACATCACATTGCTCCAGACTTTGGAAGCCCACCTTGCCAGAATGAAGTTTATGGTCGATATTAGACTTCTTGCTTTTGTTCTCTTAAACTCCCTCCCTAAAACTCCAAAATGGAACATGTTCACCTCCTCTATTGTCAACACCGTTGAAGACAGCAGACTCACTTTTGACACCGTGGAAACCCAGATCACCTCAGAGGAGGCTCACCTAAACCCTTCTGGAACCTCAGACTCCGCCCTCAAAGTGTCCAACAAGTCCTCCACTCGTCCGCCTAACTCCACCGCCTGGTGCGAGCACCACCAACAATCCAGACACAACTCCAATAACTGCTATGCTTACCAGCATTGGACAAAGGAGCTGAGAAAAGGAGGAGGAAAGAAATGGGAGAAAAAGAAGGAGAAAGCTAATGCAATGGAGGACGCTCCAGAGGTTACCCCTAAAACTCTGGAGATTGCAAACATAGTTACTGAAGGTGTATCCAAATCTTTAATGGCACGTGTTTGTGCCTAGTTGTCCAAACCCAAGGCCAGTGGGAGAAACACTATTGTCATCAATTCTGGAGCTACGTCCAACATGGTCCCACACCAATCCTGGTTCTGGACATACTCCCCACTGGTTCCACCTTATCCTGTCACTTTCGGAGACAGCACCACCACCTCCGCCATTGGAATCAGAATTGTTGCACTTTTCTCCACCATCTCCAGAAAGAAGTATGAAATTGTCCTAACCAATGTCCTGCTCATTCTGGACTTGCAGATTTCCTTAATCTCTGTAAACCGCCTCTCTACTGCTAAACTCTCTACTGTCTTTCCAGCCAGCTCCAGCACATGCTACATCCGAAAGGGAAGAACTCCGGTTCTCATTGGAACTCATTGACAGGGGTGATATCATGCAAACACCATTCTGGAAGGTCCAAAGGAAGCAGCACATGCTGTGGTGGACATAAACCTTCTCCATCAACACATGGGACACATCTCTGTAGCATGGATTGAACACATGGTCAAGTGGGGATAGCTCCAGGGGATCAGTGTCCTCACCGGAACTCCATCCTTCTGTGAGGCCTGCATCCTCGGAAAGATGAAAAAGCTCCCTTTTGAATTTCTAGAGGAATCCTGCACAACCCAAGTACTCCAAATAGCTCACACAGATGTCAGAGGTCTGATAACTCCTCAATCCTGGGAAGGGTACAAGTACTGGATCATCATCATAGATGACTTCTGCTGCTTTCCTTGGATATACTTCATGAAACACAAGAAGGAAGCACTCCAGATCTACAACCGCTGGAAAGGCGACATCCAAACACTCTTCCACAGAGGTTGGACAAGAGAAATTCTCTGATGCCTATGTGGATTTCATCCAGAGTGACAGAGGAGGGAAATACATCAATGATGCCTTCCAAGAACAATTCCAAAAAGATGGAACTCTACACAAGACCTCCGCTCCACACACTCTGAAACAAAATGGGTTAGCAGAGTGGATGAACCAGACACTAACCCTCCTTGCAAATGCCATGCTGGAGGAGTCCCAACTTCCAAAGTCCTTCTGGGCAGACACCATGGTCACAGCTGCCTACATCACCACACAAAGTCCAATGTCTGCACTCTGTGGAGAAAACCCCTATCAAACACTATTCTGCCAATGTGTTGATCCTACCATTTTCTGCCCCTTTGGTTTCCCCGCCTATGCTCACATACCAAAGGAACAACATGGAGGACAATTCCACTCACATGGACAAAAGTGCATCATAATTGGTTACACTTATGGCCAACAAGCCTACAAGCTCCTGGATGTCAAACATCAAACAATCATCTCCAGCCAGCATGTCACCTTTGACGAGACCAGAATCATCTCTGCACATGACCTTGCCCCATGGAATGTCCCCACTGTTGAGGGATAGTGGGAGGGACTATTTCCAAGGCAACATGAAGCAGAGCATTAGGATGTGGAAGAGGAGAACTTGGAACCCGAAACTCCAGACTTGTGTGAAACAGTGGGAGCCAACAATGCACCTCCAGGTGCCCTGGAGGAACAATGACCACCGAGTCCCACTGTTGACAACCTCACACACTGCTTTCAGCAACTTGACATGAATCTGCTGCCTGCCCCGGCTCCTGCTCCTGCTTCTATCCACCCCCAATCTCCATCTCCAGAGAGACCTGTGCCAGCCCAGATCATCACCAGAGTCTGGAGAAGCAATCAGCAATGCCAACAAGCTGACCAGAATAGAGACTACCAATGGATTGTAAACAAAGATGCTGCATGCAGGGCTCAACGCCATGGTGGGCAACAACCAGAACCCACAACAGAAGCCCCAGAAACTCTGGAGCCCCTGGAGGAAGCTCTGGAGTCCCCAAGAGCACTCACAGCATCCACAGAATCCCTGCAGGATTTCATCTTTACAGGTGCAGCCAATTCCAAGCCCGATTCATCCCTTCCGGGGACAATCCAGGCAGCCTACACATTGCCTGATGCAGAACACTGGAAGTCCACAGTTGAGGAAGAACTCCTAAACCTCAATTCCAATCATGTGTACAAAACCATCCCCATTCCAAAAGGTATCACTCCAATAACCTCCAAACCTGTCTTCTGCATCAAGCACGGCCACACTGGAAATGTTGAGCACTACAAAGTCTGCATTGTTGCACAGGGTTTCACTCAGAAGGAAGGAATCAACTACCAGGAAGTATTTGGCCCTGTAGCAAGCCTGGACTCTAGACACCCCTGGATTTCCTCCAGGGTCCCTAGCATTCTCTCCATTTGTGCATGGCTCTCTGCCAGTGTGCACCTCCAATCCATGGCCATGTTCTGCATCTCCACAACCACAACCACAAGGACTTCTGTGAGTGTGCCCAGTGTGTCACAGTTGCCCTCCCCCTCCACCCACTCCTTGTGCTCATCCCCATCTATGCCTTCTTGTTGGCCTGTGGCAATGCAACCTCCTTGCATTTCCTCCTCTGCATCAGCTGCGACCCCTCCGGCCACTTGCACTTGTGCTTCAGTTGGCAACAGTGGTCACATGACCTTGCCTTCCCACTCCCACCCACCTTCATCTTGCAGGCGACCCTGTGGCTATGCAGCCAAAACATGGGGCAAGGCCCCTGTTGACTCCATGGGTCCTGCTCTGCTCATTGAGGTCCTCAGTTGCTTGCCCTTGAAAGGGCCTGTGACCAAGCTCTGCTTTGACCTCAATAATCAGTATGAAGAAGAAATAAAAAGACTTGTCACTCACCTGTGACTGCGCAACCTCCTCTGCACACACCCTCACCTCAACCTCAACCTTCCTCCCCCTGTTGCCTCACCTCTTCCTCTGCTTTTCTCCTTGCCTCCGCTTCTGCCCTCTGGCACTTCACCTCCTTCTGTGCCATCATGCACTGCTGCTGCTCCACATTCTTCTTGTTGAACAGCTTGTCGCCATCCTCATGTTTGCAGAGCTGTTTGTTGCTCCACTTCAACAAGTTGTTGTTGGTGATGGAAGACATGTTAGTGTTACTTGTGGTGATTTTGCACTCTGTGCACATTTTAGTGTTTCTATTGTCTATACAGCACTGACATGCACTCCATTCACTTTCTAACCTATCTCACTTCATTCTACACTTCAAACTATCCTAGCTACCAATTCACTTGGTTGTCTTAGCTTCATTCCATTGCTCTACACAAGTAGATCATGGACTTGTACACTTTACTGTAGTGTTTACCTTTGTTTATATTAGGTCACACTTAGCCGTTAGAGTCCACTGTACTGAGTCTTTGGTTACTCACTGTGGACTCCAGGTACTGTATATATCTTCTACCTACTTCAATACATTGGTTACTCATTGTGAACTCCAGTCCCAAGCTTATTGCAGCTCCTTGAGTCGATCCAAACAGTGCATTAGCTCTCCCAAGCTTCTGGCTTGAACAGTTAGAAGGATGGTAAGATGCAGACAAAAATCCTTTCCACTCCAGTTATATGAAACCCATGCTCCTATTTGATCTCCACCAGCATTCCGCTCCATTGTTTCCTCAACCCTAGTTGGCCCTCAGAGGTTTGGGTCTAAAGGGGGGATACTGTCATATCCCATGCTACACAAGACACAAGTCAACTCCGCTTCTCCAGAATCCAACTCCGGACCAAGTCCACTTTCTGCCTTATACCAAGTCTGCATCTCTGCATCTCTGTTTCTGCTTATCTTTAACACTTTCACCCCTGTGTCTTGTTCCTCATGCTTCACACTTTTGACAGACATTTGATGTGCATATTATCTCCACCTTCTGATACCCCCCATTCTGACTCCCTTTGACTTGTTCCAACTTCCTTTGACACTTCCTGACATCTCCTGACACTTCTGACTCACATTCTGCATGACTCCAGTACTCCAGTGTCACCTGTGTTTACTTGTCCCCATAGTATATAAACCACTTTTGTATGAAGCTAGTCTTCTTGTTGTTGCTCCAACCCTCCCTCCTACCTTCATCTTGACTCTGCTCTGCCACTACTCTGCTCTGCTAAGTACCGGACTGAACTCGGGCAAGGGCACAACACATAAGTTGAAGCCAAAGTCCACTCTGCTTTCCCAACTCTGCACAGCCCAGAGGGGACAGTATCTTAACAGTATATTTGAACTCACACTTCATGAATAGAGTCCAAACTCATTTTCAGACACTTTGAAAAAACCCCTCTATCACTCCCACATCATCACAACCCACCCAGAGATGATGAACCCAGAGATGAAAACCCCGGAAGTGATGACAGGAACCCCTTTGATGACAAAGATAAACACATGCCCCTACCCCCCAATCCCATGATGGCACTCACCGACATCACCCATTGTAATATCACCTCCAAATCATCCCTGCACACCAAAGTCCATGAATTGGACACTTCCAACAGCATTGACACCTGCAAGCTCCACACTTTCATTGTACAGTGTGAGCTCAACTTCCAGGACCGTCCCATGCATTCTGGACTGACTGTGCCAAAGTCACTTTTGCCCAATCTTACCTCAAGGGCATGGCCCTGGAATGGTTTGAGCTCAAACTTCTACATATGGAAGATCCAGACCTCTGTCCACTACAGATGGGTAACTACTGCAAATTCCTACTCAAACTCTAGACCAACTTCAGTCCTCACAACCCCATTGCTGATGCTGAACACCAACTAGACAACCTCTCCATGAAAGACAGACAATGCATCAATAAGTACATCATGGAATTTCACTGCATTGTGTCCCAAGTTCATGGGTATGGAGAAGAAGGTGCTCCCCACCACCATTTTAACAGTGGACTTCTGGACCACATCAAAGACAAAGTCTCCCATGTGGGCAAACCTGCCATGCACTTTTGCAAGGCATTGATGCATGTTACTGGGAATGTAAGTCCAAGGTCAATCATCAAGCAAAACCCCCTAATCTGCCTCCTGCCAAAACTTACACTTCATTCTCTGCCAAGTCCATGCCCAGCCCTGCCAAGTCTACCCCTGCCAGTGATTGAGACATAACAACTCCAAGGTGAAAGCCTTGCCCCCACATCCTCTCCAGACCAACCTCTCACAGAAGCTCAGCAAAGATGGTAAGCTGACCTCCAAGGGACGAAAGCACCACTTTGACCTGAAGCTCTGTATGTTCTGTGGTGCCTCTGGCCACATGGCCAAGGACTGCCGCAAGTCCACCTCCAAGGCAGCCAAAGCTTGTGCTGCTACCACCTCTGCTCCACCGGACGCTACCCCAACTGCCTCCACTTCCAAGGAAAAAAAATAGTCCACAACTCCCAAGACTCTGCATGGGATGGGGGTTGCTGTCAAGTCCGGGTTCAATCTCGGAATTCCCAGATAGTCCAGAGCACGCAGAATGGCGGAGTTGGTCGGGAATCCCTGAGGGGGGTTGGAGGTGTAAAGAACTTTGGCTTCAGCTTATGTGCTGCGCCCCTGTACAAGTTCTGTTCCTTGATTTCAGAGCAGAGGGTCGGAGGTCAATCCTAAGGTCAACTTAAGGACTGAGGGGGTTCAGAGTGAAGCAGATCAGGAGAGAACATGATTTAGTTGATATTCAAACTAAGGAAATATCAGAGAGTACAAGCAGGTTTATATACTGAAGAGTCCAGAAGATATAAAGATGTTAAAGTATGTCGGATGAATCGGAGTTTTGGGTTTCCAGAAGAAAGTAAGGAATGAATTGGAATGGCGTCAGAATAGTGGAATAATGACTGAGGGCAATGGTGCAATAATTGTGAAGCAAGGGGAAAGAAAATTATCGATAGGAACTGTAAATGTCAAGAAGTGTCAAAGGAAAGTGACATATGTCAAGAGATAGCCGAGATAGGAATACAAAGGTCCGGGACGGGAATGCGAAAGTCTGGGATGGGAAGTACAGGGCTCGGAATGTCCGATGAAAGAGAAATCTTCTAAGGTAAAGTCTGAGGCTCGGGATTTGATCATAGGGGGCCGGAATTGGGCTGGAATTGGGCCGGGATTGGGCCGGATGGGTTAGGAGAGTTTCGGGATGTGACAGTTGCATTGACTCTGACCGTGCACCAAAGGAAATGAAACTCAATGTGTCTGCTCTTTCCAATCCTAATGCTTTGACTCTGCCTGTTACTATTCTTTCTCATGACATTCCTGATATCCCCACCCTTGTAGATTCTGGTTCAAGCAATTGTTTTATTGATACTACCTTTGTTATCAAAATCAAAATCAAAACTTATTCCATTCTGCCCATTTTACTCCAATTATTTGATGGCACTTCAAATTCTTACATTACCAAAGCCATAGATTTTTCTGTTCATTTCTCCACTGGCAATATCACCTCTGCTATATTTTATGTGACTCTGTTGGACTCTGCCTGTTCACTTGTTCTAGGACACAACTGGCTCACCCACTACAATCTATTGATTGACTGGGTATTGGGCAGTATCACATTCCAATCAATCCAGCAGCAAGTGCCAATGTCTATGACATCATCTCTGCAACCTCTGGAATCCCCTCCGCCAGTTGACTCTGACTCTGCCGATATGCCACATTTCTTTGATTGCAAGGACCTTCACATTGCTCTCATCAATGCTCCTGCCTTTGTGCTCACATGCTGATTG
>MU127459.1:137732-149967 GCA_014904945.1 Gyrodon lividus
GGCTCCATTCCAGTTCTGCAACCCCTCTACATCCAACAAATTTATTGTTGAATGTATATGAGATCTGTGGTAAGTGGCCTGGGAAGAACTGGGTTTGGCACTTCATTCAAGGTCACCCCTGCCTAGTCTCTGCAAAACCACATGGTCTCAATCCAAAACAAGCACAGAAATTTGACCAGAATACAATCAAAGGATACTTTCAGCTGTGGAGCAAGGTGGAAGAAAAATATGGTGGCATCCCCCCTGAGCACAACTGGAATATGGATGAAAAGGGCAGCCAGATAGGTGGTGGGAGAAAGATTCTGGAATAAAGTTTATTTTTTGGACAGAAGATAAAGAACATTATTGTCTGCATAGTGATAATCTCGAGTTAGTCACAATGCTCAAATGTGTCAATGCAGCTGGAACTGCAATGCCATCATGCTTTGTTATGAAGGAAGGACCTCTAGCTAATCACTCAGACATCGAGGGGATAGAGGTGTGAGTGCACTCTCCTTAGGCTATTGTTTATTTAAAATATTAATTATTTGACTAGGATTGCAACATCACCAAATGGGTGGACTGATCGGGAGCTCTGTGAAGAATGATTTAGGGAGACCTTTGTACCTAATGCACTGGCACATTGTGTCAATGAGAAACCCATTGTTCTCAATGTCAATGGACATGATTCCCATGAGACCAGTGGTCTCAAAGCTGTTGCATATGAATATGGAATTATTATTGGATTCCCATCAAAAACTACTCACAAAACTCAGCCATTGGATGTTGGCATTGTTCTTCTGTTTCAAGAAAGTGGACTTCTCACTGTGGTCAGCACATCATTGAAGGGGTCAAAATTAATTGCTATAACTTCATCCATGAATACATGTCCATACACCACATCATGACCCCCACATTGATTTGGAAGGCATTCAAATGCACTGGAATTTACCCTTTCAATCCCAACATCTTCACAGAAAAAGACTTTGCCCCAAGTCAAGCTACATCTTATGCAACATGTGCCAGTGTCCCCCCCTCATGCCCCTCATGCCCCTCCTCGTGTGATGCTCAGTCTCCTCAGACAATGGCACCCCCCAAACAACTGTGCCACACATGGAACCCAAGGATGCAGTAGAAGATGAGGGTGTCACATTCCGAAACTTCCCTAACCCATCCGGCCCAATTCCAAACCCCTATGACCAAATCCCAAATCCCGGCCCTCGGACTTTACCTTAGATGAATTCTCTTTCATCGGACATTCCAAACCCCGTACTTCCCATCCTGGACTTTCCGCATTCCCATCCCAGACTTTCCATATTCCCGTCCTGGACTTTCATATTCCTATCTCAGTTATCTCTTGACATATGTCACTTTCCTTTGACACTTCTTGACATTTTGTCAAGTCCGGGTTCTTTCCCGGAATTCCCGGATAGTCTGGAGTTGAGGAGGGGGCGGGGTTTTGCGGGAATTCCTGAGAGGGGTTGGAGGGGTAAGGAACTGCGGCTTCAGCTTATGTGCTGCGCCCCTGTACGAGTTCGGCTCCTTAATTTAAGAGTGGAGGGTCGGAGGTTGGTCCTAAGGTCAACTTAAAGACTTAGAGGATCGGAAGGGAGGTGATCAGGAAGGAACAGGATTTAGTTGATATTCAAACTAAGGAAATATCAGAGAGTACATGCGGGTTTATATACTGAAGGGTCCGGAAGATATAAAGATGTTAAAGTACTATCAGACGAATCGGAGTTTTGGGTTTCTGGAGGAAAGGAAGGAATGAATCGGAATGGCATCAGAATGGTAGAATGATGACTGAAGGCAATGGCGCAATAATTGCAAAGCAAGGGGGAAGGGGATTATCGATAGGAACTGTAAATGTCAAGAAGTGTCAAAGGAGGGTGACATATGTCAAGCGATAACCGAGATAGGGATACAAAAGTCCGGGATGGGAATGTGGAAAGTCTGGGATGGGAATGTGGAAAGTCCGGGATGGGAAGTACAGGGTTTGGAATGTCTGATGAAAGAGAAATTGTCTAAGGTAAAGTCCGAGGGCCGGGATTTGGTCATAGGGGTTCAGAATCGGGCCGGATTGGTTAGGGATGTTTCGGGATGTGACACATTTACAGTTCCTATCGATAATCCCCTCCCCCCTTGCCTTGCAATTATTGCACCATTGCCTTCTGTCGTCATTCTACCATTCTGACGCCATTCCAATTCATTCCTTCCTTTCTTCCGGAAACCCAAAACTCCGATTCGTCTGACATACTTTAACATCTTTATATCTTCCGGACTCTTCAGTATATAAACCCACATGTACTCTCTGATATTTCCTTAGTTTGAATATCAACTAAATCCCGTTCTTTCCTGATCCCCTCTGAACTTCCTCAGTCCTTAAGTTGATCTTAGGATTGATCTCTATCTCTGACCCTCCGCTCCAAAATCAAGGAACAGAACTCGTACAGGGGCGCAGCACATAAGCTGAAGCCGAAGTTCCTTACAACTCCGACCCCCCTCAGGAATTCCTGCCAAACCCCGCTTCCTCCGCACTCTGGACAATCCGGGAATTCTGGGAACAAACCCGGACTTAACAGAGGGCAGTGGTAATGAGGGGTTTTATTATACTAATCCAGACTTGGAAGATCAAATTGAGGCTGATGAAGCTCGTGCACAACTCTGAGGCCCAGTGTCTCATCAAGAATGGCCATGCAACTTTGAGTCACAAATACCTGCCACCTCCTCATGTGCTCCAACCCCCAACCCATCCCCTATACCTCCTTCTTTGGTGCTGGAACAGCCCACTCCTCTCTTCACTGGGCCACTTGCTTTGATGCCCTCGTTTACTCAATGTTTCAAGCTAACAAAAGAGGAGTGTTGGGCATATGTTCAGCAACTTCATTCCAAAGGCACAGCATTGATGGACACTGTGACACCCCAGGCTGCTCAGATTGAGGCTGTGAATACTCATTGCACAATGGCAAAGCACGAACTCTCAACATTGTGAGACCAAACAGCCAGGAAAAAGACAAAGGGAAGGACAATGAAATTCAAAGCTCGTTATATCTCACATCCAGATATGAAATTGCTTTTGAGGCACAGCAGCATGTACAGGAGGAAAAAGAGGCAAAAGATGCAGAATAGCAGGCACAGAAGAAGGTGGATGGTGAGGCAAGGATGGTGAGAATTGACCATGATGTTGTTTTGGAGACTTTTGACAATCCTTTGTCTCTCTACAAGCAGAAAGATGACCTAATCACAATTGCGTGAGCCCTTCTCATTTCTGTTTTGGAGAAAAAAGACACAATTTCTCAGCTCACTGAGAAAATCAAGTCGAAAATGGCCAAAAATCCTGATCTTGCCAGTAATCCTCAATTTTCTGCACTATTCACCAACAAACACCATGGACAGGGTTCAATGTGTGGCTATAGCACACAATCCAAGCCAGCAGAGCACACCAGAGGCAGGGCCAAGTTGTCACAGTGTGGTGGCACCACCACACAACATTAGTACATATCACACTCCATTTTCATACACCAGCAGCATGTTTCCTTCCCCAGGTCCAATCACCGGCCCTCAAATTCCCCATTCCATCCATCCATTGCTGTTGCCCATTCCGAACTCAAGCTGGTCATCCAGTCATCCTTACCATGGTTCAGCAATGGATCCCACTCTGGCTTCCCAGTCACTCCCCTTCACCTTCCAGCATCAAGATCCCAATCATTTCACACATCCGAGCCACCCGCCCATATTCAGCCTAATCTGGCCCTAACCCATGGTTTTTAACTCCACTGGCGCGTTTTCAGCTGCACCTGCTTGTATTTCAGCCCTGCTCACTTGTTTCAGGCCTGTCACATCCCGAAACTTTCCCAACCCATCTGGCCCAATTCCGGCCTCCTATGATCAAATTCCGAATCCCTAGCCTCGGACTTTACCTTAGAAGATTTCTCCTTCATCAGACATTCCAAACCCCATATTTCCCATCCTGGACTTTCACATTCCCATCCCAGACTTTCATATTCCTATCTCGGATATCTCTTGACATTCCTTGACATCTGCAGTTCCTATCAATAATTCCCTTTCCCCCTGCTTCACAATTATTGTGCCATTACCCTCAGTCATTATTCCACCATTCTGATGCCATTTTGATTCATTCCTTACTTTGTTCTGGAAACCCAAAACTCCAATTCGTCTGACATACTTTAACACCTTTATATCTTCCAGACTCTTCAGTATATAAACCTGCTTGTACCCTCTGATATTTCCTTAGTTTGAATATCAACTAAATCCTGTTCTCTCCTACTCCACTTCACTCTGAAAACCACTTCAGTCCTTAAGTTGACCTTAGGATTGTCTTCTGACCCTCTGCCCTGAAATTAAGGAACAGAACTCGTACAGGGGTGCAGCACATAAGCTGAAGCCGAAGTTCCTTGCCCCTCCGACCCCCCTTAGAGATTCCCGACCGACCCCGCCATTCCGCACGCTCTGGACTTATCCAGGAATTCCAGGATTGAACCCGGACTTGACACAACCAGACCACTTGAACTTTTTCCGGGGCCATAGTCAAGCCCTGGGGGAGAGACAGTAGCCCAGGTATTTGACAGAATCTGAGTGCCACTCACATTTCTCTGGTTTGGCATAAAGTCCATGCTTTCAGAGGCATCACAGGACTTCCCAGACATGTTCCTTGTGAGAAGCCATGTCGTTGGAATAAATGAGCATGTCGTCAAGGTAGACCACAATGCAGACGTTGAGGAGGTCTGCAAAGACACTATTGACAAAATGCTGGAAAGCCACAGGGGTGTTGGTGAGCCCGAAGGGCATCACCAGCCATTCATGTGAGCTGTAGCAAGTCCAGAAGGCAGTTTTCCACTCATCCCTGGGGGCAATGTGGACAAGGTGGTAAGCGTCACAGAGGTTAATTTTGGTGTACACCTTGGCATGGCTAGGGGAATTGAGGAGGTTGAAGATTAGGGGTAGGGGATAGCAGTCTTTTTTCGTGATTTTGTTGAGGCCTTGGAAACCGATGCAGAGGCACAGGGATCCATCCTTTTTTCGGACAAAGAGAACAGGGGTGCTGTGAGCAGATTTGGACTGGCAGATGAAGCCATAGTTGAGGTGTTCATCTATGAATTCCCAGAGGGACTCTAGTTCTGTAGCGGAAACCAGGTAAACAGTTCCAAGAGGAGGGGAAGCACCTTCCTCTAAGTCAATCTTGAGATCGAATTCCCTGTGGGGCATGAGGGTGTCAGCCTTGCACTTACTGAAAACATCAGGGAAGTTGTGATAGTCCAGAGGGACAGCAGACAGATTGACTTCTTTGGGGGTTTCAGAATCAAGGGATACGGAATGGAGTTTGGAGTCCTGGGGACAGAGGTGGATGCTAAACTGCTCGGAGCCATTGAGTTTGCACATGCGGACAAAGGTGGCAGCATTGACAAACAAGACGCAAGGAGCTTAGTGAGGTGGCTTGTCAGGAGTGTTGGAGTGAGATAGGGGAACAGGGTCTGGAATTTCTGGAGGTGATGTCGGGGTCATTGGCAAGCTTGAGCTGAAGTTCAGAAAGTGATACTGCCCAATACCCAGTCAATCAATGGATTGTAGCAGGTTAGCCAGTTGTTTCCTAGAAAAAGGGAACAAGAGGAATCCAATGGAGTAACATAAAATGTATCGGAGGTGACAAAGCTGGAAGGGAAACGAACAGAAAGGTCAACAGCATGGGTAATTGTAGAACTAGAAGTACCATCGAAAAGTTTCAATGGAATAGGGGGAACAGAATATGTCAGAAAATGGTGCTTGTTAATGAAAGTAGTATCAATGAAACAATCAGTAGAACCACAATCTAATAAAGCGGGAAAAGTGGCAATTTTGGAAAAGTCAGGAAAAGATATAAGTGACATAAGGGCCTTTAGATCATAAAGAGCAGACATGTTGAGACGGGTCTCCATAGGTGCACAGTGGGATTCAATGCAGCCTCCTTCCTGTGCAGAGTCTGGAAGGCTGCACCCTATTTTTTGCCTCAGGGGTAGAGGCCTCCAGTTTGGCTTCTGGAGCAGGGGAGATCTTGGCTGCATGGGCCTTGGACGCACAGGAAGTAGACTTCTGGAAATCCTTAGCCATATGTCCTGCTGCCTCACAGAACATGCACAGCTTAAGGTCAAAGTGATGTTTGCATTCCTCGGAGGTGAGGCATCCATCCTTCCCAAGTTTACTGGAGAGGTCTGATGGGGTTTCAGGATAGGGGCGAAGGATTCTCCCAACGAGGACGCAGTGGGGTTGGACGAAGTGGCGGGTTTCGGAGATGAAGGGGTGGGAGTACTTTGGATGTGGAGGACTGGTTTCCAGAGGGTCTGATCTGGCAAGCAACTTTGGACTTGCATTCCCAGTATCTCCTGTCGATAGTCTGGGCGAGAGTCCAGAGTTCTCCTAGGGAGCATGGTTTTCTGATGTGGGAAAGCTCATCTTTGATGTGATCAGGGAGTTCATTGTAGAAGTGGTGTTGGAGGGCTCCTTTGCCATAACCCTGGACCTGGGAGGCTAGGCAATTGAATTCCACCACGTACTTGTTGATGTGCTGGGAGTCTTTCATGGATAGGTGGTCGAGTTGGTGTTCTGCATCACCAACAGGGTCACGGGGGCCAAAGTTGGTTTGGAGCTTGAGGATGAATTCCTGGTAGTCATCTGTCCAGTCCGGATCATCCATCTGGAGGAGGTCAGGCTCGAACCATTTGAGAGCCATACCTTTTAGATAGGACTGGGAAAAGGTGACCTTCACGCAGTCAGTCCAGAAAGTGCAGGGACAGTCCTGGAAATTCAACTCGCATTGCACCAGGAAGGCCTGCAGCTTGCAGGGGTCAGTCCCATTGAAGGTGTCAGGTTCCCAAACCTTCATGCACAGAGATGAGGAGTTTTTGGATTCACAGTCATGGCACAATAACTCAGCAAGGCCATGAACTGCGTTTGCAAGTGCCATGATGGGATTAGGCAGGATTGCATCATCCAGGTTGTCATTGAAGGGGTTGTCATCATCATGGTTGTTGGGGTTGGGGTCGTCATCACCACCATTCCCGTCATCAGAGGGGTCCAGGGCACCCCCGGAGGGGTAATGATCTGTGGGAGTAGGGGTGGAGATGCTTCAAGATGGGGCTCTAGCTTGAGACGTGGAAGTTGATGTACAACAAGTGGAGACGCTTCGGAATTGTTCAGCAACATCGGTGCCTCGACGCGAGGTCATCAGGGAGTGCAGTGTGTCTTCTCGGGCTGCCTCCAACTGAGCTGCATTGATGTTTTGTATACTGCGTGTTTGAGCATGAGTCTGCATAGTTCTAGACATGTGGTAAAGAAGTGATGTTAGCGAACTTGTAGAGGTTTGAGTTCAAATATACTGTCAAGTCCTGGGTTCAATCCCAGAATTCCCAGAGAGTCTGGAACAGGCAGAAAGGCAAAGGGGGTTGGAGGGGCAAGGGACTTTGGCTTCAGCTTATGTGCTGCACCCCTGTGTGAGTTCTGTCCCTTAATTTCAAGGCAGAAGTTCAGAGGACAATCCTAAGATCAACTTAAGGACTGAGAGGTTTTCAGTTTTCAGAGTGAAGTAGAGACTTCGGAGGATAGAACAGGATTTAGTTGATATTTGAACTAAGGAAATATCACAGAGTAAAGTTGGGTTTATATACTGAAGAGTCTGGAAGATATAAAACTGTTAAAGTATCTCAGACAAAACAGGGTTTCGGGTTTCTGGAGCAAAGTAAGAGGATGAATCAGAATGGTGTCAGAATGATGGAATAATAACTGAGGATGATGGTGCATTAATTGTGAAGCAGGGGGAAAGGGAATTATTGATAGGAACTGTGAATGTCAAGGAATGTCAAAGGAAAGGAACATATGTCAAGAGATAGCCGAGATAGGAGTATGAAAGTCTGGGACAGGAATGCAAAAGTCCGGGATGGGAAATACAGGATTCAGGATATCAGATGAAGGAGAAAATCTTTTAAGGTAAAGTCTGGGACTCGGGGTTTGGGATTTGATCATAAGGGGCCGGATGTGTGTCAGATGGGTTGGGAAAGTTTCGGGATGTGACACCATACCTATTTTCGGGGTTATGTTAAAACATCTGAGTGAGAACAGGTAACACAACACCGAACTGTCTAAATGAGTCATCATTTTGAAATGGCTGCCATTTCAAAACCTTGTCCAAAAACCTTGATCCTTAAACCAATACAAAGCCAATAGTAGGTACTGTATTTCATACACTTATAGTTTAAGGTGAGGTTTAGGTGGTATCAGAGAATATTGTGTTTAGTGAAAAGTGTCCAAACATCCAGATGGTTTTTTGAGTCACTGTATCAGAGTAGGTACCTGTAGAATACTACAGGACTATCAGTAGGGTAAATATGTATAGTACCAAGGTATGTACTACTCACCTCAGTGTACTACTGCGAAAACGGGACACATGGTTATGTAAGCTACCAAACAGTACACACCAATTGTATTCCAACACCCTGTGCGGAAACACAGGTCATCCTCGGAATTTTGTGTGTCCGTTTGTTCCCGTAGCTGCACTGACATCATGTATATTTCTTCAAGTCCTCTACCATACAACTAGAATGTAGGGCGACCTGCTGGTGAGTGGGTAGGAGTCTGGGTCCAAAGTTTTACCATAAAACACCGGAATTGGGCCATGTATGTATCTCAAATAAAATTGCAATAAACAATAAAACCATAATCCTGACTTTTCCCACAGTTCTTTCATTTTGTGCAGTTTCTCTCTTACTCGTAGCCACTGTCATGGAGCAACTAAGTACAAGTCAACAGGAAGCTGTCCAGCAGCTACAGGGCATCTTGGGCCCTCATGATCATAATGTCGACGTCTTGATCAGTGTCCTTGAGAGCCTTGACTGGAACATACAGGTAAAAACTGTATCCCCTACCAGCCCTACGAAATTCTCACTCCGGCGTAGCATGCGGCTGGGTTAATCCTGAGTGATCCCCAGGAGGAAATTAGAAATAGTCGGAGCACCCATCAGCGACAGCTACCCCAGATGCAGTTGGAGGATCCACGAGGTGCAGTGGTCAGTGCTTTTAGTTCTCTCTCGCCCGTCACTAAACAATGTCATCAAAAGCCACCACGTCCTCTGACTCAGACTCTCTTCGCTCTGTTGTCACTACCTATCAATGTGATGTATAGGGCATTGCGTTTTGCGCTGGGCATTCTCCGGATCCCACTTTTATCATTACCCTTCACCAACAACACCTATCGAGCACTGAGGCCAACATACCCTAATTCACGAGGTGCAACCCGTCGTTGGATCACAGCCCTCGAGGAGGAGACAGGTGCAGTTACCTTCAAGTCCGCAGCTACGGCTGCATCAGGTCTTGACAACCGACCGTCGACCTCGAGACGACACACATACCCACCCACAAGTCCTGCCGATGGTGGCAAGATTCTCCCCGACTTCCTTGACGGAACATACGAGGAGGTCTTGAATATCTGTCAAAGAGAAGGCAGAATAGCTTGTGTGATCCTCGTTTCTGATGAACATGACGATGTCCCGGAGTTCAAGCGGTCGGTCGCCCTTCCCTTTTACGAAGCTTTGTCTCACTTTGCCCAAAAAGGTCCACTCTCACCGATCCAGGCTTCGTCCGTATGCTCACTGAGAACAATTTCGTTATATGGGGAGGAGACGTCAGGGATAAAGTTTCCTGGGATGGTTAGTAACGTATCCTTTGACGTCTCACTGGTTCTGATAAGCATGTTCTATCAGCCGCTCAGAAATTACAGGCAACAACATATCCATTTATCGCCTTTCTAGCGCTTCAGCCCCGGCGAAACCATTCAACAAGTTCATCCTCCAGTTCCTCGCCTGTGTTGACTGTCCTCTCGCGCCACCACGGTCGCTCGGTTCCGGAGTCAGGTCCAACGTCGGCTCAGACACTTACGCACCACCTTGAGCACCAGCTCTTACCTCGCGTTACCCCATTCCTCACCCGCTACAAGTCGCAACTACAGGAACACGAAAGAGACAGACTCCTTCGTGAGCAGCAAGACAAGGCCTTCCAGGATTCTGCACGCCGTGACCGTGAGCGCATCCAAGCACGGATCCGCGCAGAACAGCAAGAAGCAGAGCGCGTGTGCATGGAGCAAGTAGCGCGCCGTCGGGAAGAACAGACGCTGCAGGCGGAACGAGAGAGACAGCAGAGCCTGCAGGCTCTGAGATTGCAATGGCGACGCTGGATGCGGAGGTGCATCATTCCACCTGAGGCACGAGGTGGGAACGCCATCCGTCTCGCTCTTAAGTTATCTGGGAGCGCGCGCGTCGTCCGAACTTTCCTCCCTAGCTCTAAGTTGACGGAGCTTTACGCATTTGCAGATGCACAGACCATACCGCTCACGATGCAGCCCGAGGGCGATCCAGAACACACTCCAGAGGGCGCCAAAGGAGACTGGCGAAACCTGGAAAACTATATCCAATCACAGGCGCAGGGCCCAGAGTCCTGGTGGGGATTCAAGCTCGCGCTTGCCTACCCTAGGCGGGAAATCAAGTGGACTGCAAATACATCGTTAGTGGATGCTGGACTGAAGAGTGGAGAACAACTGGTTATGGAGCCGATGAGCGACAGTGACAATACCTCTCCCCATCTTTCAGAGGATGATTATGAGTCGGACGGCAACTAGCACAAGTCTTCATCATGCTCACTGCACATTAAATTACACCCTTGGACATCCGTAGCTCGTCTGAATTGCCATCCCATGTTACAGCCGTCTGCAGTGCCTAAGACGCATGTCAAAACGAGGAAATATCTCCACAAACCATATAGTGTATCTCCATCGTATCTCCTTCGTTTGTCAACAGGTTTGCCTGAAGATTAGATATTCGGAACGAGTGTGAAAACATGGAGGGGGGTGGTGGGGTAGTCACAGTAAATTGATTCATTTGACAATCAAGCAGCTTCCCTCTTCCAATGGATATATTGCAATCCTAGTAGTTATCAACCACCTTTCCAAGCAAGCCATATTCATTCCAACTCATGACACCATTGACTCCCCACACCTCACCAAGTTATTTCTCCTTAACATGTTTTCCAAACATGGGGTTCCAAGTTCATCTCCCACTTCTTCTATGTCAGATCCTAGTTAAATCCCAGGATTCCCAGACAGTCTGGAGGTTGGGAAGAAGCATAGGGAGTAGGGAATCCATGAAAGAGGTCAGAGGGGTAATGTTAAGAATCCATCTCCTGTGGGCTGTCTGGAGTTGCTGGGGGTGTGGAGCAGACTTTGGCTTCAACTTATGTGTTGTGCCCTTGCACAAGTTCAGTCCAGTATTTAGTGGAGGTGTGGCAGAGTGGAGTAACAGCGAAGGTGGAATAGAGCAGAAGGGTCAGAGGTCAGAGGGTCAGAGTGATGACAAGAAGGCTGGCTTCAAGTGGTTGAGAGGAGGACTTAGGTGGACAGAATAGAGGAGTGATATTTGAACTGCAGAATACAGAATACAAGAAGGGTTTATATACTATGGGGACAAGTAAACATGGGTGACACTGGAGTACTGGAGTTGTGTGGAATGTGAGTCAGAAGTATCAGAAAGTGTCAGGAGGAGTCAAGAGGAGTCAAAACAAAAAGTATTGGAAGGTGGAAATATTATGCATGTCAAACATCTGTCAAAAGTATGAATTATAAGGAACAAGGCACAGGGATGGAAGTGTTAGAGATAAGCAGAAAAGCGGAAAAGTGTAAGGGGTTGGGAATCCCTGAGGGGGGTCAGAGGGGCAAGGGACTTTGGCTTTAGCTTATGTGCTGCACCCCTGTATGAGTTCTGTCCCTTAATTTTGAGGCAGAGGTTCAGAAGACAACCCTAAGTTCAACTTAAGGACTGAGAGGGGTTTCAGAGTGAAGCAAAGACTTTGGAGGATAGAACAGGATTTAGTCGATAGGAACTGTAAGTGTCAAGGGATGTCAAAGGAAAGGAACATATGTCAAGAGATAGCCAAGATAGGAGTACGAAAATCTGGGACAGGAATACAAAAGTCCAGGATGGGAAATATGGGATTCGGGATATCAGGTTAAGGTGAAAATCTTCTAAGGTAAAGTCCGGGGTTTGCGGTTTGATTATAAGGGGCCAGAAGTGTGTTGTATGGGGAGGGAAAGTTTTGGGATGAGACAGTATCCCACTCTTAGGCACAAACCCTTGAGTGCCTGGATAGAAGTCTGTAACAGGTAATAGAAGTACAGCGGAGTTTGAAAATTGGTGATTGATCCAAGGGACCTTATGACCATTGA
>MU127459.1:163080-181268 GCA_014904945.1 Gyrodon lividus
TTCAAATATCAACTAAATCCTGTTCTTTCCTGATCCCCTCTGAACTTCCTCAGTCCTTAAGTTGATCTTAGGATTGATCTCTATCTCTGACCCTCCACTCCGAAATCAAGGAACAGGACTCGTACAGGGGCGCAGCACATAAGCTGAAGCCAAAGTTCCTTACCACTCTGACCCCCCTCAGGAATTCCCACCAAACCCTGCTTCTTCCGCACTCCGGACAATCCGGGAATTCCGGGAATGAACCCGGACTTAACAGTATATTCGAACTCAAACCTCTACGAGTTCGCTAACATCATATCTTATCCGCATGTCTAGAACTATCCAGACTCATGCCCAAACATGCAGTATGCAAAGCATCGACGCAGCTCAGTTGGAGGCAGCCCGAGAAGACACCCTGCACTCCCTGATGACCTCACGTCGAGGCCCCAATGTTGCTGAACAATTCCGAAGCTTTTCCGCTCGTCGTTCATCAACCTCCACCTCTCAGGCTAGACCTCCGTCTCAAATCATCTCCACCCCTACTCCCGCAGGTTGTCACCCCTCCGGGGGCGCCCTGGACCCCTCTGACAATGGGAACGGCGGCAATGATGACCCCAACCCCTCTGATGATGACAACCCCTTTGACGAGAACCCCGACAATGCAATCCCACCTAACCCTATCATGGCACTTGCAAACACAGTCTGCAGCCTCGCTGAGTTATCACACCGCGACCACGAATCCGAAAACTCCTCATCTCTGTGCACAAAGGTGCGGGAACCTGACACCTTCGACGGGACTGACCCTTGCAAGCTGTGGGCCTTCTTGGTCCAATGTGAGCTGAACTTCCAGGACCATCCCTGCACATTCCGGACTGACTGCGCAAAAGTCACCTTTGCCCAGTCTTACCTAAAAGGTATGGCCCTCAAATGGTTCAAGCCCGACCTCCTCCAGATGGATGGACAACTATTGGGAATTTGTCCTTGAGCTCCAGACCAACTTTGGCCCCCACAACCCCATCAGTGATGCCGAACACCAACTCGACCACCTATCCATGAAAGACTCCCAGCATGTCAACAAATACGTGGTAGAATTCAATCACCTAGCCTCCCAGGTCCAGGGTTACGGTGAGGGAGCCCTCCAACACCACTTCTACAATGGACTTCCAGATCGCATCAAAGACGAGCTTTCCCGCATCGGAAAACCGCGCTCCCTAGGAGAGCTCCGGACTCTCTCCCAGACTATCGATGGGAGATATTGGGAACGCAAGTCCAACCCTCCGGAAACCAGTCCTCCATTTCCAAAAGTACTCCGACCACTTCATCTCCGAAACCCGTCACTCCGTCCAACACTTCTGCGTCCTCGTCGGCAAAGTCCTCCGCCCCCAAACCCGCATTCAACCTCTCCAGTAAACTCGGGAAGGATGGATGCCTCATCTCCAAGGAATGCAATCGCCGCTTTGACCTCAAGCTGTGCATGTTCTGCGGAGCTGCTGGACATGTAGCTAAGGCCTGCCAGAAGTCCACTTCCCGCACGTCCAAAGCCCGCGCAGTAACAACCTCCCCCGCTCCAGAAGCCAAACCAGAGGCCTCTACCCCTGAGGCAAAAAATTAGGGCACAGCCTTCTGGACTCCACACGGGAAGGAGGCTGCGTTGAATCCTACCGTGTGCACTTACGGAGACCCGTCTCAACGCATCCGCTCTTTATGATCCCAAGGCCCTTATGTCTCTTGTTTCCCTTTCCGACTTTTCCGAAATTTCCGCTTTTCCTGCTTTGTTAGATTGTGGTTCTACTGATTGTTTCATTGATACTACTTTTGTTGACAAGCACCATTTTCCGACATACTCCGTTCCTCCTATTTCTTTGAAGCTTTTTGATGGTACTTCCAATTCTACGATTACCCATGCTGTTGACCTTTCTGTTTGTTTCCCTTCCGGCTTTGTCACCTCCGATACATTTTATGTTACTCCATTGGATTCTTCTTGTTCCCTTGTTCTAGAACACAACTGGCTCACCCGCTACAATCTGTCGATTGACTGGGTACTGGGCAATATTACTTTCCGAACGCTGGCTCAAGACTTGCCAATGCCCCCGACGTCACCTCCGGAGATTCCGGTCCCTGGTCCCCCATCTCACTCCGACACTCCAGACAAGCCGCCTCGCGAAGCTCCTCACATCTCGTTTGTCAATGCTGCTGCCTTTGTGTGCGCGTGCAAACTCAATGGTTCTGAGCAGTTCAGCATTGAGCTCCGTCCCCAGGACTCCAAACTCCATTCTGTATCCCGGAACTCCGGAATTTCCGAAACCCCCGAAGAAGTCGATCTTTCCTCCATCCCTCCAGACTATCACAATTTCCCCGATGTCTTCAGTAAGCGCAAGGCTGATACCCTTCCGCCCCACAGGGAATTTGATCTCAAGATTGACTTAGAGGAAGGTGCTTCTCCTCCTCTCGGGACTGTTTACCTGGTCTCCGCTACAGAGCTCGAGTCCCTCTGGGAATTCATAGATGAACACCTCAACTACGGCTTCATCTGTCAGTCCAAATCCGCCCATGGCGCTCCCGTCCTCTTTGTCCACAAGAAGGACGGATCCCTCTGCCTCTGTGTCGATTTCCAAGGTCTCAACAAAATCACAAAGAAAGACCGCTATCCCTTACCCCTGATCTCCGACCTCCTCGATTCCCCTAGCCGCGCCAAGGTATACACAAAAATCGACCTCCGTCATGCATACCACCTTGTCTGCATTGCTCCCAGGGATGAGTGGAAAACCGCCTTCCGGACTCGCTATGGCTTGTATGAGTGGCTGGTGATGCCCTTTGGGCTCACCAATGCCCCTGCGGCTTTTCAGTGGTTCGTCAATAGCATCTTCGCAGACCTCCTAGACGTCTGTGTTGTGGTTTACCTTCACGACATCCTCATCTATTCCAATGACATGGCTTCTCATGAAAAATATGTCTGGGAAGTCCTCCGGCATCTCCGGAAACACGGACTTTATGCCAAACCGGAGAAATGTGAGTGGCACTCAGACTCCGTCGAATACCTGGGCTATCGTCTCTCTCCCCAGGGACTGACCATGTCCCCGGAGAAAGTCCAGGCAGTCTGAGATTGGCCTGAACCCCAGAAAGTCAAGGACATTCAGTCCTTCCTTGGTTTCACCAACTTCTACCGTTGTTTCATCTTCAACTACTCCGATATTGTTGTTCTGCTCACCCGACTCACTCGGAAAAATGCCCCCTGGAACTTCGATGATTCCTGCCGCTCCGCCTTCACCTGAGCCCCTATCCTTACTCACTGGATTCCGGACTGTCCTATCATGGTTGAAACCAACACTTCGGACTATGCTATCGTGGGAATCCTCTCAATTTGGTGTCTGGACGAGGAATTCCACCCCGTCGCATTCTACTCCCGCACCCTGACAGCCCCAGAACTCAACTATGACACTCATGATAAGGAGCTCCTCGCTATCCATGAAGTCTTCCGGCATTGGCATCACTATCTTGAAGGTTCCGGCACCCCTATTGATGTTGTTACTGACCACAAAAATCTGGAATATTTCTCCACCTCCAAAGTCCTGACCCGCCGGCAAGCCCGCTGGTCGGAATTCCTATCCCAGTTCAACCTCATCATCCGATTCCGCCCTGGACGCCTAGGAGCTAAGCCCAACTCCCTCACTAGATGCTGGAACATCTACCCAAAGAGGGGGATAAGGACTATGCTTGCGTCAATCCCCATAACCTCCATCCGGTGTTCACACAGGAATAGCTCACCTCGTCCCTACGAGCCACTATCCTACTCACCCCGGTCCTCCGGGCCTTGTCCCTGCTTGACATCGAAGACATTCACAAGGACATCCTAGATTCCCTGTCCTCCAACCCCATAGCTTCCCTCCATCTTCTGGACTCATCGGACTCCCGGTGGGCTGTCAACCCCAAAGGTTTCCTGACCCTCAACAATCGCATCTTTGTCCTGGAAGCTAAGGACCTCTGTCTTTGCATTCTCCGGTACAAGCACGACCACCCCCTATCCGGACATTTCGGGCAAAACAGGACATTAGAGCTCGTCTGCCGGGAATACACCTGGCCAGGCCTCCGCACCTTTGTCAAGGACTATGTCAGTTCCTGCACTTCCTGCGCCCAAGCAAAAACTCCGAGACACTGCCCCTACGGAATACTCAAGCAACCTCCAATCCCTGAAAGGCCCTGGAACTCCATTTCCATGGACTTCATCGAACAACTCCTGTCCTCCGGCAGATATACCGCAATCCTCATAGTCATCGACCACCTTTCCAAACAATCCATATTCATTCCCACTCATGACACTATCGACTCTCCAAGCCTCGCAAAACTATTCCTACTCCACGTGTTTTCCAAGCATGGAGTTCCCTCCCATATCACCTCCAACCAGGGTTCTGAGTTTGTCTCCCACTTCTTCCATTCCCTCGGGAAAGCCCTCGACATCCAACTCCACTTCACTTTGGGATATCATCCCGAAGGCGACGGGCAAACAGAACGGGCAAACCAGACCCTCGAACAGTATCTCCGAATCTACTGCAACTACCAACAGGACAATTGGTTGGAATTCACTTACAATAATGCCCCTAGCACTACCACAGGAGTATCCCCATTCTTTGCTAACAAAGGCTACCACCCTAATGTCTTGGTCTACCCCAAAAGGGATCTGACCTCATCCCGCACCCGCGAATATGCAGTCGACCTACAGGAACTCCATGAATTCCTATGCACAGAAATTGCCTGCGCTCAGCAATGCTACCAAGGACCTGCGGATTCCCGACAACTTCTGGATTGGAGACCAAGCATTCATCAAGGCAAAGTACTTCTGTTCCACTCGCCCTTCCAAGAAACTCTCGGAAAAGAACCTCGGCCCCTATCCAATCATCGCCCAAGCCGGACCCCTGTCCTTCACCCTCTGACTCCCGGACTCCATGCACACTGTCCATCCTGTCTTCCACATCTCCCAGTTAGAACCCGCAACTCCGAACACCATCCCGAATTGGGTCCAACCCCCACCTCCCCTAGTTGAAGTTGACGGAGAACCCAAATATGAAATCTCTGAAATCCTAGACTCCAAAATCAACTGCAGATGCAGGAATTGCCAACTCCTGTACCTGGTAAGGTGGGCGGGTTACGAAGGGACTGATGAAGAAACTTCCTGGATCCTCATGACTGAGCTCACTCACACATCGGAACTTGTCTCAGACTTTCACTCTGCATATCCCGGAAAGTCCGGACCCCTTAATTCACTCGGATGAGGGCGGAAACACGATTTTCGATTCGCCAAAAAACAAAACTATGCTAATTATACATGTGGAAACTGATGGGACACCCTATACTACATCCTCATCCCCATCCTCCTCACCTCCCTCCGCACCCTCATCCTCCTCCTCATCCCCATCCTCCCCATCTGTCCCCTGACCTTCATCCCTCTCCTTCCCCTTCCACTCTGACGCCCCCCAGCCTTCTCCAGACTCCCCGAACTGGGATCCCCGAGACACCAGGAAGGCCACCAGGCCATCCGACAGCACCTGCCGGATTCCTGACAGCTGGGCCACAACAGCCCCCTGGTATGCCTCGTCAGCCCGCCTCTGGGCCTTGTAAGACTCCGTCAGGGCACCGAGCGTGTCCTGGCGCTTGTCATCCTCCTCATCCTCCCCTTTGCTCTCCTCCTGGGCCTCCAGACTCTTCTGTCTCTGCCTCTTCTGGTCCTTCCCCCCTCGTGGCGACGCCACTTCTGCAGCTGCCTGCTTCCCCGCACTCACCTGCAATGGCCCTGCCTCAGACCCCTTCAGTGACCTGCTTGCCCCGCGCCTCTGTGACTCCTGCAACCCCTGTCGCAATCGTTTGGCCACAACCCTTGCGACCTTCGCCTCCGCTTTCCTCCTCCTCTTGTCCTCCTCCGCTTTTTTCTGCGCTTCCTCCTCAAGCTTCCACCTTCCCTCCTCACACTTCTCCGCCTCCCGCCGGACCTTTTTCTCCCTGGCCTCCTGAATTCTCCGGGCAGACTCCCACGTGCACTCTTCCTCCTCTTGTTGGAGACAGGCGATTTCGTCGTTGGATTGCGAGTGAGTAGACATGTTGGATGGTGGGACTAAACAACAGGCAGTCAACGGTTGCAAGGCACCTCAGATCGATCCCTGCTTTTCAAACTCCGCTATACTTCTATTTCCTATCACGGACTCCTATCCAGGCACTCAAGGGTTTGTGCCTAAGAGGGGGATACTGTCACATCCCGAAACTTCCCTAACCCATCCGGCCCAATTCCAAACCCCTATGATCAAATTCCGAATCCCAGCCCTCAGACTTTACCTTAGACTAATTCTCTTTCATTGGACATTCTGAACCCCATACTCCCCGTCCCGGACTTTCGTATTGCTATCTCAGCTATCTCTTGACATATGTCACTTTCCTTTGACACTTCTTGACATTTACAGTTCCTATCGATAATTCCCTTCCCCCTTGCTTCGCAACTATTGCGCCATCGCCTTCAGTCATTATTTTACCATTCTGACGCCATTCTGATTCATTCCTTACTTTCTTCCAGAACCCAAAACTCCGATTCATCCGACATACTTTAACATCTTTATATCTTCCGGACTCTCCAGTATATAAACCCGCATGTACTCTCTGATATTTCCTTAGTTCAAATATCAACTAAATCCTGTTCTTTCCTGATCCCCTCTGAACTTCCTCAGTCCTTAAGTTGATCTTAGGATTGATCTCTATCTCTGACCCTCTGCTCCGAAATAAAGGAACAGAACTCGTACAGGGGCACAGCACATAAGCTGAAGCTGAAGTTCCTTACCACTCCGACCCCCCTCAGGAATTCCCGCCAAACCCTGCTTCTTCCGCACTCCAGACTATCCGGGAATTCCGGGAACGAACCTGGACTTAACACAATCCCACATTCCACATTGTCCCGAAGTCATCCAGTACCTGGAAGGTGAAGACTGTGCTTGGGCAAGCAGTGCTGGCAGGAAATAGACCTGAACCAAGTAGCTGGATGATCCGGACTGCCTGGACAGTTGCAGTATGCCAGGTCACAATAGTGCACCCCTGAGGTATCCACCACCACCAGTGTTACACTGATGAGGTCATGAGAGCTCGATCAGATAACAACCAACAAGCCCTATTGTCAAGTAGGGCAAGAAGTCTTACTGGCAGACTATAGGCCAATTGCTGAAGTGAATTCTCAGATCAAGAGATCACTGGTTAAGCTATGTATTGCATAGATCTAACTTGGTTGTGACCAAGCAGAGTACAGGCATTTATACTACTGAGGATGGCACATGGACCAAGGTTCTAAGTAGGTAACATCCAAGGAAGGTAGTCAAAGATAAGAGAGAGATCTGCCATTGGATGGAAGGTTATAGAACATGAAGGAAGAAAGGTAAGGTCAGGGACTTTGCCTGGAACCACTGGTGGTACAGAGAGCCAAAAGGGGGAAAGGGGTCATGTGGTAATACAAGGTCATGAGACAAAGAAAAAGAAAGGGGTTGGAACGGTTCTGCCATAACATTACCCTCTGTTTAGATAAAAGAACACCAATCTTTTATAAATCTCTATATTCCGCACTGGGTGAACCAGTCATGTTGGTGATGGCAGAGTCATCGAAGACATCATCTCCACAATTGGAGTCTTGGTCCCAAACTCTTGGTCCCCAGGTAGGATGTCCGGGACAGCTGGCTTGAGTATGCCCAGGGGCGTTTTTGAAGCATTTAGGACATTTGTAGTACTGACAGTTGATACAAATGTGTCTGAGTCTCTGACATTCATAACAGGAACAATTATAATGAGGGTGAGTACTGTCAAATCCGGGTTCTTTCCCGGAATTCCCAGATAGTCCGGAGTTGCGGAGGAGGCGGGGTTTTGCAGGAATTCCTGAAAGGGGTCGGAGGGGTAAGGAACTGCGGCTTCAGCTTATGTGCTGCGCCCCTGTACGAGTTTGGTTCCTTAATTTAAGAGCAGAGGGTCGGAGGCTGGTCCTAAGGTCAACTTAAGGACTTAGAGAATCGGAAGGGAGAGGATCAGGAAGGAACAGGATTTGGTTGATATTTGAACTGAGGAAATATCAGAGAGTACATGCGGGTTTATATACTGAAGGGTCCGGAAGATATGAAGATGTTAAAGTACTATCGGACGAATCGGAGTTTTGGGTTTCCGGAGGAAAGGAAGGAAGGAATTGGAATGGCGTCAGAATGGTAGGATGATGACTGAAGGCAATGGCGCAATAATTGCGAAGCAAGGGGGAATGGAATTATTGATAGGAACTGTAAATGTCAAGAAGTGTCAAAGGAGAGTGACATATGTCAAGCGATAACCGAGATAGGGATATGAAAGTCCGGGACAGGAATATGAAAGTCCAGGACGGGAATGCAGAAAGTCCGGGACGGGAAGTACGGGGTTCGGAATGTCCGATGAAAGAGAAATTGTCTAAGGTAAAGTCCGAGGGCCGAGATTCGGGATTTGGTCATAGGGGTTCGGAATCGGGCCGGATTGGTTAGGGAAGTTTCGGGATGTGACAAGTACTCAGAACCAGAGAGTGAGTCTGAGTCATGTATATGTGGTTTCATTCTGCTTGGTCGGTGAGTTCGATGACGGTGTCAGCAGGGATGCTGAAGGCTTCTTCAGTTGAGTTGACATTGATGAGGGTAGAAGAGGTGTCTCCAGGACCAGGGGTGGTAGAGGGATGGGTCAAGGGAATGGAAAAGAGGGTATGGATGCGGTTTCAATGCGAGCAACAAGGAGGTGGGATCAGATGAGGTTCATTGGGGTTGCTGTTGTCACATCCCGAAACTTTCCCAACCCATCCAGCCCAATTCTGGCCCCCTATGATTGAATCCCAAATCCCGAGCCTCGGACTTTACCTTAGAAGATTTCTCTTTCATCAGACATTCCAAACCCCGTATTTCCCATCCTGGACTTCCACATTCCTGTCCCGGACTTTTGCATTCCTGTCCCAGACTTTTGTATTCCTATCTCGGCTATCTCTTGACATATGTCTCTTTCCTTTGACACTTCTTGACATCTACAGTTCCTATCAATGATTTCCTTTCCCCTTGCCTCGCAATTATTGTGCCATTGCCCTCAGTCACTATTCCACCATTCTGACGCAATTCCGATTCATTCCTTACTTTCTTCCGGAAACCCGAAACTCCGATTTGTCTGACATACTTTAACACCTTTATATCTTCCAGACTCTTCAGTATATAAACCCGCTTGTACTCTCTGATATTTCCTTAGTTTGAATATCAACTAAATCCCATTCTCTCCTGCTCTGCTTCACTCTGAAACCCCTTTAGTCCTTAAGTTGACCTTAGGATTGTCCTCCGACCCTCTGCTCTGAAATCAAGGAACAGAACTTGTACAGGGGCGCAGCACATAAGCTGAAGCCAAAGTTCCTTACCCCTCTGACCCCCTTCAGGGATTCCTGACCAACCCCACCATTCCGCGTGCTCTGGACTATCCAGGAATTCCGGGATTGAACCCAGATTTGACAGCTGTTACTAGAGGAGCAAGATGAAGGGGGAGAAGTTGGTGCAGATGAGGAAGGAGAGGGGTTAGGGCGTTCTATGCCTTCAATGTTTATGATTAGATTTGTGGCTCCTAGCTGGTGAAGGAGGTTGTTCAAAGCATCTTCTTGTTCTTGCTGAATATCTTGAAGAATGATGGAGATGAGTTGTAGGTCAGTTGAGCAGGAGTGGCAATGCATGTGGGATAGGAGGGTGGAGATTTGATAATTCTGGAGGACTGCTCAGTAGGAGCTGTCAAGGGGGGAATCCAAGCAAAGGGAGCAAAGGATGTAAGCATTGTGGCAAGAATCTTGAAAGAAGGTTCTGTAGGAGGCAGTGGTCACACTGGCTATGGGAGTCGTTGTCTAATAGAGAATGGAAGGGGGCAAGGAATGAACTGTTTGTGAGAGGAAGTGAATTGGCAAGGCATATTTCCTTTAGGAAGAAGTTTTCGTTTTTTTGCTTCTGAGGTAAGAGTGAATAAGATAGGGAAATTTTCAAGGATGGCATAGTTTATATTCATGGAGTTTTGAAGTGGAGTGTTGGAAATTGGATTGTGGCTCCCATGAGTTTTCGGAAGAAGGGTAACCCTTTCAGGATACAAGGTACTGGCAACAATTAGGGGAGCTGCAATGGGAAAGGACCTTTGTATTCTTCTTCTGATCCGATAAGGTCAGGAGGTGGTCTGGAATAGCTTGGGCCATGTTCCGTGGTTTCCCAATAGGACAATAAGAGAGAAGTGTGGAAGACATCATGGATCTTCCACGTAAACAGAATCTTTAGTTGGTAGGAGATGGGAGATAGAACTTGAAGGATCTCAAAGGGGCCTTCTCGCTTAGGGGCAAGTTTTCAGAACAGATATCCAAATTTGAGATTATGAGCTTCTAGCCAAACTTTATCTCCAACATTCCAGGGTTTGAACTTTGAAGATACATGTTCCTTCATTATTCATTGTGTGATCTCATGTGCCACTAGGGCTTCTTCTTGGGCATTAGCAAGGGAGGAAAGGTGTTCTTCAATCAAAGGTAGAGGGGACTTCTGTGAAAGGGGAGGATAGGAGCAAGGTTCATATCCGAAGATCAGGGAGAACAGGGACTTCTTTGTGACAGAATGTTCTAGTGAGTTGTGGGCAAATTCTGCAGTGGATAGGAGTTGTGCCCATTCATTGGGCTTCCCATTACAGAGTATCCAAAGGTAGGTTTTGACTTCTTGGTTGACTCGTTCTGTCTCTCCAATAGACTGAGGGTGGTAAGCAGAGGAAAGGGAAACATCATAGTCAAGAAGTCATCCAAGTTCTTTGGTGAAGGCAGAGGCAAATTGGGGACCATGGTTGGAGATTAATTTGTCATGTAGTCTGAATCTAGTGAAGACATTTCTTAGGAAAAGATCTGCTACACCAACCACATCAATTGTTTTGTGACAGGGAGATAGAATTACCCCCTTAGTAAGCCCATGCTTGACCATGACCATTAAGGAATCGAAGCCACCAGAAATAGGGAGATTGGTGATAAGATCAACAGAGATCTGTTGAAAGGGTGGGTGCATGTGGAGGGAATCAGGGAAAGGGCAGGGACTGTCAGGTGGGTATTTACTTTCATAGACTGGCACATGGCACAGCCTTGGACAGATTTTCTGACAAATGTGGACAGGCCTGGCCATCAGAAATCACATGAGACAAGGGTGGTGGTACAGGTGATACCAGGGTGGCTGGCGGAAGCAGATTCATGGATAGAGTGCATGATCTGGGTGCGATGGTTGGCGGGGATGTATAAGCAGTGCTTGAAAAACAAATTGGCGCTATCATAGTCCCAGTCAGAGGGGGAAAAGTGAGGAAAGAGGGATTCCCCAATTTCCATGGTGCAAGTAGCGGTCAGGACCAAGGGGTCATCAGGGGTGGAAGCCTTAATCTTGTTGAAAGAGACCGTTGGGAAGAAGGGTAACATCCTGATTGTCAGAAGAAGTGTCACATCCTGAAACTTCTTTCCCAACCCATCCAACACACTTCCAGCCCCTTATGATCAAATCCTGAACCCCAAGCCCTGGACTTTACCTTAGAAGTTTTCTCCTTCATCTGATATTCCAAATCCCATATTTCCCATCCCAGACTTTTGTATTCCTATCTCAGCTATCTCTTGACATATGTTCCTTTCCTTTGACATTCCTTGACATTCACAGTTGCTATCAATAATTCCCTTTCCCCCTGCCTCACAATTATTGTGCCATCATCCTCAGTTATTATTCCATCACTCTTATGCCATTCTGATTCATCCTCTTACTTTGCTCTGGAAACCCAAAACCTGTCAAAGTCCAGGTTCAATCCCGGAATTCCTGGAGAGTCCAGAGCACATGGAAAGGCAAAGGGGGTCGGAGGGGCAAGAGACTTTGGCTTCAGCTTATGTGCTGCACCCCTGTACAAGTTCTGTCCTTTAATTTCAAGGCAGAAGTTTGGAGAACAATCCTAAGATCAACTTAAGGACTGAGAGAGGTTTTCAGAGTGAAGCAGAGACTTCAGAGGATAGAACAGGATTTAGTCAATATTCGAACTAAGGAAATATTACAGAGTAAAGTTGGGTTTATATACTGAAGGGTCCGGAAGATATAAAACTATTAAAGTATCTTGGACAAATCAGGGTTTTGGGTTTCTGGAACAAAGTAAGAGGATGATTTGGAGTGGTGTCAGAATGATGGAATAATAACTGAGGATGATGGCACAATAATTGTGAAGCAGGGGGAAAGGGAATTATTGATAGCAACTGTGAATGTCAAGGAATGTAAAAGGAGAGGAACATATGTCAAGAGATAGCCAAGATAGGAATACGAAAGTCCAGGATGGGAAATACGGGATTTGGAATATCAGATGGAGAAAACTTCTAAGGTAAAGTCTGGGGCTCGGGGTTCAGGATTTGATCATAAGGGGCTGGAATTGTGTCAGATGGGTTGGGAAAGTTTTGGGATGTGACACCATCAGACCTCTCCAGTATACTCAGGAAGGATGAACATCTCACCTCTGAGGAACACAAATATTGTTTTGACCTCAAGCTGTGTATGTTCTGTGGGGCCACAGTGTCACATCCTGAAACTTTCCCAATCCATCCAACACAATTCCGGCCCCTTATGATCAAATCCCGAATCCTGAGTCTCAGACACCCTGATTCATTTGACATACTTTAACAGTTTTATATGTTCTGGACTCTTCAGTATATAATGTTATGGTAGAACCATTTTAACCCCTTTTCTTTTCCTTTTCACATGACTCTCCACTATCACATGACCCCTTTCCTCTTTTGATCCTTTGTACAACCAGTGACTCCAGGCAAAGTCCCTGGCCTTATCTTTCTTCTGTCATATTCTATGACCTTCTTCCCAATGGTGTTTATCCCTCTTATCTTTAGTTACCTTTCTTGGACAGTTCCTACTTTGGGTATCTTTGTCCGTGCGCTGTTCCCTGTAATATAAAGACCTGTACTCTACTTAGTTACAACCCAAGTTAGATCTACGCAATACATAGCTTAACCAGCTATCTCTTGGTCTGAGAACTCGCTTCACTGATTGGCCTATAGTCTGCCAGTAAAGACTTCTGATAGATCTTGTCCTACTCGACAATAGGACTTGTTGGTGTTATCTGATTGAGCTCTCATGACCTCATCAGCGTAACATATAAACCCGCTTGTCCTCTCTGATATTTCCATAGTTCAAATATCAACTAAATCCCATTCTATCCTGCAAAGTCTCTACTTCACTCTGAAACCTTCTTCAGTCCTTAAGTTGATCTTAGGATTGTCTTCCGACCCTTTGCCTTGAAATTGAGGAACAGAACTTGTACAGGGGTGCAGCACATAAGCTGAAGCTGAAGTTCCTTACCCCCCAACCCCCCTTAGGGATTCCCAACCAACTCTGCCCTTCCGCGCACTCCAGAACTATCCAGGAATTCTGGGATCAAACCCGGACTTGACAGTATATTCAAACTCAAACCTCTACAAGTTCACTAACATCACTTCTTTACCACATGTCTAGAACTATTGAGACTCATGCTCAAACACACAGTATGCAAAGCATCGACACAGCTCAGTTGGAGGCAGCCCGAGAAGACGCCCTGCACTCCCTGATGACCTCATGTTGAGGCCCTGATGTCACTGAACAATTCTGAAACTTCTCCACTCGTCATACATCAACCTCTACATCTCAAAGCATCTCCAACCCTACTCCCGCAGGTCATTACCCCTCTGGGGGCACCCCAAACCCCTCCAATCATGGGAATATGATGACCCAACCCCAACAACCCTGATGATGACAACCCTTTTGACAATGACCTGGATAATGCAATTCCACCAAAACCCATCATGGCACTTGCAAATGCAGTTCACAGCCTTGCTAAGTTATCACGCCGCAACCACAAATCCAAAAATTCCTCATCTCCACACACAAAGGTTTGGGAACCTGACACCTTCGACAGGGCTGACCCTCACAAACTGCAGGCTTTCCTGGTCCAATGTGAGTTGAATTTCCAGGACCATTCCCACACATTCTGGACTGACCGCATGAAGGTCACCTTCACCCAGTCCTACCTAAAAGGTATGGCTCTTGAATGGTTCAAGCCTGACCTCCTCTAGATGGACGGATGACTATTGGGAATTTTTGTCCTCGAGCGCCAAACCAACCTTGGCCCCCATGACCCTGTCAGTGATGCGGAACACCAACTCGACCACATATCCATGAAAGACTCCCAGCATATCAACAAGTACATGGTGGAATTCAATTGCCTAGCCTCCCAGGTCCAGGGTTATGGTGAGGGAGCTCTCCGACACCACTTCTACAACAGACTTCTGGATCACATCAAGGACAAGCTTTCCTGCATCAGAAAACCACACTCCCTAGAAGAACTCCCTCCAGACTCTCTCCCAGACTATCAATGGGAGATATTGGGAATGCAAGTCTGAAGTCGCTTGCCAAATCAGACCCTCCGGAAGCCAGACCTCCACATCCAAAAGTATTCCCACCTCATCTCTAAAACCTGCCACTTCATCCAACCCCACCACACCCTTGTCGTCCTCTAAGGGGAAATCCTCTGCCCCTATCCCAAAACCCCCATTGGACCTCTCCAGTAAACTCAGGAAGGACGGACACCTCACCTCCAAGGAATGCAAATGTCGCTTCAACCTCAAGCTGTGCATGTTCTGCGGAGCCGCTGGACATATGGCCAAGGATTTCCAGAAGTCCATTTGCTGCATGTCCATGGCCCACGCACCCAAAATATCCCCTGCTCCAGAAGCCAAACTGGAGGCCTCTACCCCTGAGGCAAAAAAATAGGGTGCAGCCTTCTGGACTCCGCACGGGAAGGAGGCTGTGTTGAATCCCACCATGCACCTATGGAGACCTGTCTCAACGTGTCCACTCTTTATGATCCCAAGGCCCTTATGCCACTTATCTCTCTTTTCCTGATTTTTCCAAAATTCTGGCTTTTCCTGCTTTGTTAGATTGTGGTTCTACTGATTGTTTCATTGATACTACTTTCATTAACAAGCACCATTTTCCGACATATTCTGTTCCCCCTATTCCATTTAAACTTTTTTGATGGTACTTTCAATTCTATGATTACCTGTGCTGTTGACCTTTCTGTTCATTTCCCTTCCAGCTTTGTCACCTCCGATACATTTTATGTTACTCTGTTGGATTCCTCTTGTTCCCTTGTTCTAGGACACAACTGGCTCATCCACTACAATCCGTCAATTGACTGGGTATTGGGCAGTGTTACGTTCCAAACTCCAGCTCAAGACTTGCCAATGACTCCAATGACACCTCTGGAGATTCTGGACTCCGTTCCCCTATCTTGCTCCAACACTCCTGACAAGCCGCCTTGTGAAGCTCCTCGCATCTCATTTGTCAATGCTTCCGCCTTTGTCTATGCATGCAAACTTGATGGCTCCAAGCAGTTTAGCATTCACCTCCGTCCCCAGGACTCCAAACTCCATTCTGTATCCCTTGACTCTGAAACCCCCGAAGAAGTCGATCTGTCCTCCATCCCTCCAGACTATCACAATTTCCCTGATGTCTTCAGTAAGTGCAAGGCTGACACCCTCATGCCCCACAGGGAATTCAACCTCAAGATTGACTTAGAGCAAGGTGTTTCCCCTCCTCTTGGGACTGTTTACCCAGTTTCCACTACAAAACTCAAGTCCCTCTGGGAATTCATAGACCAACACCTCAACTATGGCTTCATCTGCCAGTCTAAATCTGCTCATGGTGCTCCTGTCCTCTTTGTCTGAAAGAAGGATGGATCCCTGCACCTCTGCGTCAATTTCTGAGGACTCAACAAAAACATGAAAAAAGACTGCTATCCCCTACCCCTAATCTCCAATCTCCTTGATTCCCCTAGCCACGCCAAGGTGTACACCAAGATTGACCTCTGCCACACGTATCACCTTGTCTGCATCACTCCTGGGGATGAGTGGAAAACCACCTTCCGGACTTGCTATGGCTTGTATGAGTGGCTGGTGATGCCCTTCAGGCTCACCAATGCCCCTGCAGCCTTCCAGCATTTTGTCAATAGTGTCTTCACAGACCTCCTAGATGTCTGTGTCATGGTCTACCTTGACAACATGGCTTCTCACAAGGAACATGTCCAGGAAGTCCTGTGATGCCTCCAAAAGCATGGACTTTACACCAAACCGGACAAATGTGAGTGGCACTCGGACTCCATTGAATACCTGGGCTACCATGTCTCCCCCCAGGGATTGACTATGGCCCTGGAAAAGGTCCAAGCAGTCCGGAATTGGCCCGAATCCTGGAAAGTCAAGGACATTCAATCCTTCCTTGGGTTTGCCAATTTCTATCATCAATTCATCTTCAACTACTCCGATATTGTTGTCCTGCTTACCCAACTCACTTGGAAAAATGCCCCCTGGAACTTCGATGATTCCTGCTGCTCCGCCTTCACCCAGCTCAAAGATGCCTTCACCTGAGCCCCTATCCTTACTCACTGGATTTCAGACTGTCCTATCACAGTCAAGACCAACACTTTGGACTATGCTATCACAGGAATCCTCTCCATCCATTGTCCAGACAAGGAATTCTGCCCCATTGTGTTCTACTCCTGTACGCTGACAGCCCCGGAACTCAACTATGACACCCATGACAAGGAACTCCTTGCTATCCACAAAGCCTTCCAGCATTGGCATCATTACCTCAAAGGTTCTGGTACCCCTATCGACGTTGTTACCAATCACAAAAATCTGGAATATTTTGCCATCTCCAAAGTCCTGACCTGCTGGTCAGAATTCCTGTCCCAATTCAACCTCATTATCTGCTTCCGCCCCGGATGCTTAGGAGCTAAGCCCGATTCCCTCACTAGATGCTGGAACGTCTACCCCAAAGAGGGGGATAAGGACTATGCTCGCGTCAATCCCCATAACCTCTGCCCAATGTCCACTCAGGAACAGCTCGCCTTGTCCCTATGAGCCACTATCCTACTAGCCCCAGTCCTCCGGGCCTCATCCCTGCTTGACATTGAAGACATTCACAAGGACATCCTAGAATCCCTGTCCTCCATGACAAAATACAGTGAACTCCGGAACCGGAACAACAAACCCTGCATTTCTGGAACATTAGAATCCGTGTTCTGCATGTCCGGAATGCCGGAATGCCTACCTCTGCTCCACTGCCAGGCAGAACCTCTCGGAACCTTGGAATCTCGGAATCTCGGAATCTCGGAATCTTGGAATCCACTCGGAATTGATCCGGAATTCATGTAGACGTGCAAACCCTTATTGTATTGCATCATCCTTTACTTGTCATCTAAAACTCCTAGACACCGATGCTCATGCAGTTGACTTACAGGAACTCCACGAATTCCTATGCACAGAAATGGCCTGTGCTCACCAATGCTACCAAGGACTGGCAGATTCCTGACGACTCCCCACACCAGACATCCAGATTGGAGACCAAGTGTTCATCAAGGCAAAGTACTTCCGCTCCACTCACCCTTCCAAGAAACTCTCGGAAAATAACCTTGGCCCATATCCAATCATCACTCTAGCCGGACCCCTGTCCTTCACCCTCCAACTTCTGGACTCCATGTGCACCATCCATCCCGTCTTCCACGTCTCCCAGTTGGAACCCACAACTCCAAACATAATCCTGAATTGGGTCCAACCCCCACCTCCCCCAGTCAAAGTCGATGGAGCACTCGAATACGAAATCTCCAAAATCCTAGACTTCAAAATTGACCGGCAATGCAGGAATTGCCAACTCCTGTACCTGGTAAAGTGGGTGGGCTATGAAGGGACTTATGAAGAAACTTCCTGGATCCTCATGCATCAGAACTTGTCTCGGTCTTCCACTCTGCATATCTCACAAAGTCTGGACCCCTTAATTGTCTTGGATGAGAACAGAAACACATCCTATAATTTGCCAACACAAAGAAACTATGCTATTATCATACAGGGAGGCCGAGGGAAAGTTCTACACTACTTCCCCATCCCCATCCTCCTTGCTCTCCTCCTGGTACTCCAGACTCTTCTGCCTCCACTGTTTCTGGTCCTTCCATCCACATTGGGATGCCACTTCCACAGCTGCCCTCTTCCCCACCACTCCAGCATCCTGGCACAACAAGTGTGCCTGCACACACCCCGCATACATCCTTGACCATCTGGTCTTCAGGCCTGGACATGGGACCCTCACCCTCACCCT
>MU127459.1:189499-206498 GCA_014904945.1 Gyrodon lividus
GAACAATTCTTCGACATATCCAAGAGGAACAAGAATCGAATCTCTTGAATGTCCTACACCAACTCGGTCTAGACGACCTTATCTTCAACATCGAAGAAGCTGGACAACGTCCTCCTCCACCTTCATCAGCATCCCCTTCGTCATCTTCTTCGTCCTCTCGAGACTCGTCCACCTCCCTTCCTGTTCCTCCTCGACGTCTATCCCGTCGTGCTCGGACACGAACAATTATGTCGATCCCCTTGTCATTCTCTCGTCGATCTCCTGAAGCCGGAGATACTCCATCGACTCCTATCGACGTTGACTCTACGGAGGAGGCGTTTGGAATCCCCGCTGACACCGTTCTCTACCTCGCCGACAACGCCGAGCGGGACCACATCTATCTATCCCAGACCGACATTCCCTTACTCCCCAGTCACCCTAACTATCATCGCGCGTGTTTCCAATGCCGCCGCCAAGGTCACCTCCGCATCAACTGTCAATACTACGAATGCCCACTATGCTTCAGGACCGCCCCCGGACATATTCAGCGAAATTGTCCAGGCCATGAAACCTGGGGCCCTCGGACGTGGGACGATGAAACCCTATACGGAGACGACGTGTTTGATGACTCCGCTATCGCCAACATGACGGGTTCTCCCGGGGCGGGGTATAGAGACTTGTAAGAAGATCGGTGATCTTCAGTATAAAAACGGGGTAATGTTACGGTAAAACCGGCTTTTTCCGTCGTCCTCGTGACAAGTATATCACGTGACTCCTCTTTTTCCATTTATCGCCTTATTGTACAACCAGTGGTTCCAAACAAAGTCCCGGCTTCTATCTTGATTCTCTTCTTTTCTATGAAGTTCCTTGACATTCCGCCCAATGGCGTATCTCTCTCTTATCTTTAGTTACTTTTCTTGGACGATACTTACTTCGGATAGCTTGGTCCGTGCACTATCCTCAGTAGTATAAAGACCTGTACTCTACTTGGTTACAACCCAAGTTAGATCTACGCAATACATAGCTTAACAAGCTATCTCTTGGTCTTAGAACTCGCTTCACCGATTGGCCTATAGTCTGCCAGTAAAGACTTCTGATAGGTCTAGTCTTGTCCAAACAACAAGACTCGTTGGTGTTATCTGAAGGAGTCTAATGACCTCATCAGCGTAACAAAGTCCATACCAACGTCTGGGGGCCTGTAGAGCTGCAAACCCTAGGGAAGAAATCCTACTACGTATTGTTTATGGATGACTACACTCAATACATGCATATCTATCTCCTAGGGCGAAATCCGAAACCTTCGACTCCTACAAGACCTATGAGGCATGGGAAAACACCCAGAAGGACACTGCAATCAAATGCCTGTGCTTGGACCATGGCGGAGAGTATCTGAGCTCTGAATTCAGTCGTCACCTGAAATCTAAGGGCATGGAGCGCAAACTTACTGTGCATGACATGCCGCAGCACAATGGCATCACTGAATGGTTAAATCGGACGCTACTTTAGTGCATACGAGCCGTAGGACACGCCAGTGGTCTCCCACAGTCGCTCTGGGGAGAAGCATTAGCACACATTGTTTGTGTGAAGAACCGCAGCGCATTGTGAGTACTCGATGGCAAGACGCCATACAAGCTGCTAAACGGCATGAAACCTAACATAGCGGGCCTATCTGAATGGGGTGCACGAGTCTGGATGCACGATGCCACTGGCTTGAAACTTGACATGTGCGCACGTGAAGGGCAATGGGTGGGATTTGATGCTGAGAGTAACGGCCACCAAATTTACCATGATGGATGCATTTCTGTCGAGTGGAATGTCTTGTTTGAGAGATGAGAAGCCATGATTATGGTGCCGGAAAGCGCTCAGATTGAGGGGGAGAGAAGAGAAAGAGCAGAGCGCAATCAGAGTTGTGATCAGATCAATCATGAAGATGAGGATGACTTACCTTCGTCAGATGCTCATCTCAACCCCCCGACTCCCAACAAGCCTGATTTGCCAAACCCATTACCAACCCCAAGTGCTCCTGACCCACTAGGCCCCAATCTTTTTTTATATTGTTCAATCTTGAGCAACCGGCACCCAACCTTCATTGCTTGACTTGTCAACGGACGGAATCCCCATACATGTGGATGTTGCAGGCTTGCACTGGGACACACAATGGTCATGGAGGGGAGCCAGTTTTTCCTCATGGCTTTCAACCTGTTGATGGTTGTCGTGAGGTGAAGGGCAATACTGCGGAAGGTGCAGCTGACATGAGTGCCAGTGCATGGGAAATAGAAGCAGAGGAAGCTGCTTATGCAATGCATGTGGGAACTTGTGTGGCTGAAGCACTGGAGCCATGCACGGTTGACGAGGCTCAGAAACAGCCAGATTGGCCATGATGGGATGAAGCAATCACAGCCAAGTTAAAAAGTCTTGACGAAGCACATACCTGGGATGTCGTACCAAGACTGCCAAAACCCACCAATGTTGTTGATTGCAAATGGGTCTTCAAGATTAAGAAGAACTCAGCTGGCGAAATAGATAAGTACAAGGCTTGTCTAGTGGCATGCAGATTCACACAAGTACACGGCGTCAACTACTATGATACCTATGCCCCCGTTGCCCACACCACATCCCTCCAATTTATTCTCGCTATTGTGGCACATCATGACTGGGACATCAATGTATTTGATTTTCACAGTGCATTTCTTAATGGGAAACTGGACGACAATGAAGTAATATTTATGGAACTCCCACTAGGCTTTGAGAAGAATGGCTGGGTCCTCGTCACACTCTACAGCTCCAAACAGGGCGCGTTGAAGTTGTGGGTCAGTGCAGATTGGTGGAGGGCCCACTTGTCAAGTCTGGGTTCAATCCCAGAATTCCCGGATAGTCCGGAGCACGCGGAATGGCAGGGTTGGTCGGGAATCCCTGAGGGGGGTCGGAGGTCAATCCTAAGGTCAACTTAAGGATTGAGGGGGCTCAGAGTGAAGCAGATCAGGAGAGAACGTGATTTAGTTGATATTTGAACTAAGGAAATATCAGAGAGTACAAGCGGGTTTATATACTGAAGAGTCCAGAAAATATAAAGATGTTAAAGTATGTCGGACGAATTGGAGTTTCGGGTTTCCAGAAGAAAGTAAGGAATGAATTGGAATGGCATCAGAATGGTGGAATAGTGACTGAGGGCAATGGCGCAATAATTGCGAAGCAAGGGGAAAGGGAATTATTGATAGGAACTGTAGATGTCAAGAAAGAAATGTCAAAGGAAAGTGACATATGTCAAGAGATAGCTGAGATAGGAATACGAAAGTCTGGGACAGGAATGTGAAAGTCCAGGATGGGAATGCAGAAAGTCCGGGATGGGAATGCAGAAGTCCAGGACGGGAAATACAGAGTTCAGAATGTCCAATGAAAGAGAAATCTTCTAAGGTAAAGTCCGAGGCTTGGGATTCGGGATTAGATCATAGGGGGTCGGAATTGGGCTGGATAGGTTAGGAAAGTTTCAGGATGTGACAAACTCGAGTTCTGTAGCAGAAATGGGGTAAACAGTTCTGAGAGGAGGGGAAGCACCTTCCTCTAAGTCAATCTTGAGATCAAATTCCCTGTGGGGCGCAAGGGTGTCAGCCTTGCGCTTACTGAAGACATCAGGGAAGTTGTGATAGTCTAGAGGGACAGAGGACAGATCGACTTCTTTGGGGGGTTTGGGATCGAGGGATATGGAATGGAGTTTGGAGTCCTGGGGATGGAGGTGGATGCTAAACTGCTCAGAACCATTGAGTTTGCATGTGTGCACAAAGGTGGCAGCATTGACAAATGAGATGTGAGGAGCTTTGTGAGGTGGCTTGTCGGGAGTGTTGGAGTGAAATGGGGGAATGGGGTTTGGGATCTCCAGAGGTGATGTCAGGGTCATTGGCAAGTCTTGAGCTGAAGTTTGGAAAGTAATACTGCCCAATACCCAGTCAATCAACAGATTGTAGCAGTGAGCCAGTTGTGTCCTAGAACAAGGGAACAAGATGAATCCAATGAAGTAACATAAAATGTCTCGGAGGTGACAAAGCCAGAAGGGAAACAAACAGAAAGGTCAAGAGGATGATGAGGACACAGCAGGATTGGACAAAGTGGCAGGTTTTGAAGATGAAGTGGTGGGAGTGCTTTTGGATGTGGAGGACTGGTTTCCCAAGGGTCTGATCTGGTGAGTGACTTTGGACTTGCATTCCCAGTATCTCCCATCAATAGTCTGGGTGAGAGTTCAGAGTTCTCCTAGGCAGCGCAGTTTTTTGATGTGGGAAAGCTCGTCTTTGATGTGATCAGGGAGTCCATTGACTTTGACTGGGGGAGGTGAAGGTTGGACCTGATTTGGAATTATGTTTGGAGTTGTGGGTTGCAACTGGGAGACATGGAAGACGGGATGGATGGCGCGCATGGAGTCCAGAAGTCGGAGGGTGAAGGACAGGGGTCTGGCTTGGGTGTCACATCCCAAAACTTTCCTAGCCCATCCAGCCCAATTCCAGCCTTCTATGATCAAATCCCAAATCCAAAGCCTCAGACTTTACCTTAGAAGATTTCTCTTTCATTGGACATTCCGAACCCCATATTTCCCATCTCTTGACATATGTCACTTTCCTTTGACATTTCTTGACATCTACAGTTCCTATCAATAATTCCCTTTCCCCCTGCTTCACAATTACTGCACCATTGCCCTCAGTCATCATTCCACCATTCTGATGCCATTCCAATTCATTCCTTCCTTTCTTCCGGAAACCTGAAACTCCGATTCATCCGACATACTTTAACACCTTTATATCTTCCAGACTCTTCAGTATATAAACCCACTTATACCCTCTGATATTTCTTCAGTTTGAATATCAACTAAATCCCATTCTCTCCTGCTCCACTTCACTCTGAAAACCACTTCAGTCCTTAAGTTGACTTTAGGATTTTCTTCCGACCCTCTGCCCTGAAATTAAGGAACAGAACTTGTACAGGGGCACAGCACATAAGCTGAAGCCAAAGTTCCTTGCCCCTCCAACCCCTTCAGGGGTTCCCAACCGACCCTGCCATTCGGACTTATCCAGGAATTCCGGGATTGAACCCGGACTTGACATTGGGCGATGATGGGATAGGGGCCGAGGTTCTTTTCCGAGAGTTTCTTGGAAGGGCAAGTAGAGTGGAAGTACTTCGCCTTGATGAACACTTGGTCTCCGATCCAGAAGTCTGGCACAGGGAGTCGTTGGGACTCTGCAGGTCCTTGGTAGCATTGTTGAGCATGGGCCATTTCCATGTGTAGGAATTTGTGGAGTTCCTGTAAGTCAACTGCATATTCATGAGTGCGGGAAGAGGTCAGGTCCCTTTTGGGGTAGACTGAGACATTGGGATGGTAGCCTTTGTTAGCAAAGAACGGGGATACTCCTGTGGTAGTGCTAGGGGCATTGTTGTATGTGAATTTTGCAAGGGGTAGGAGTTCCAACCAATTGTCCTGTTGGTAGTTTCAGTAAATTTGGAGGTACTGCTTGAGGGTCTGGTTCGCTTGTTCTGTTTGCCCATCACCTTCAGGATGGTATCCCAAAGTGAAGTGAAGGCAGATGTTGAGGGCTTTCCCAAGGGAATGGAAGAAGTGGGAGATGAACTTGGAACCCTGATCAAAAGTGATGTGGGAGGGAACTCCATGCTTGGAAAACACGTGGAGCAGGAATAATTTCGCAAGGCTTGGAGAATCAATAGTGTCATGGGTGGGAATGAATATGGATTGTTTGGAAAGGCGGTTGATGACTCCTAGGATTGCGGTGTATCTGCCAGAAGAGGGGAGTTGTTTGATGAAGTCCATGGAAATGGAGTTCCAGGGTTTTTTGGGGATTGGAAGCTGCTTGAGCATTCCATAGGGGCAGTGTCTAGGAGCTTTAGCTGGGGGAATCAAGAAGGTCAGAGATTAGGGGTAGGGCACAGCAGTCTTTTTTGTGATTTTGTTGAGTTCTCAGAAATCGACACAGAGGTGCAGGGAACCATCCTTCTTGTGGACAAAGAGAACAGGAGTGCTGTGAGTGGACTTAGACTGGTGGATGAAGCCATAGTTGAGGTGTTTGTCTATGAATTCCCGGAGGGACTTGAGTTCTGTGGCGGAAACTGAGTAAACAGTTCTGAGAGGAGGGGAAGCACCTTTCTCTAAGTCAATCTTGAGGTTGAATTCCCTGTGGGGTGTGAGGGTATCAGCCTTGCACTTACTGAAGACATCAGGGAAGTTGTGATAGTCTAGAGGGACAGAGGACAGATTGACTTCTTCGGGAGTGTCAGGGTCATGGGATACAGAACAGAGTTTGGAGTCCTGGGGACGGAGGTGAATGCTAAACTGCTCAGATCCATTGAGTTTGCATGCACGGACAAAGGTGGCAGCATTGACAAATGAGATGCAAGGAGCTTCATGTGGCGGCTTGTCAGGAATGTTGGAGTGAGATAGGGGAATGGGGTCCGGAATCTCCAGAGGTGACGTTGGGATCATTGGCAAGTCTTGAGCCGGAGTTCAGAAAGTAATACTGCCAAATACCCAGTCAATTGACAGATTGTAGCAGGTGAGCCAGTTGTGTCCTAGAACAAGGGAACAAGAGGAATCCAACGGAGTAACATAAAATGTATTGGAGGTGACAAAGCTGAAAGGGAAACAAACAGAAAGGTCAACAGCATGGGTAATCGTAGAATTGGAAGTACTGTCAAAAAGTTTCAATGGAATAGGAGGAATGGGATATGTCAGAAAATCATGCTTGTCAATGAAAGTAGTATCAATGAAACAATCAGTAGAACCACAATCTAATAAAGTGAGAAAAGTGGGAATTTTGGAAAAGTCAGGAAAAGAGATAAGCAGCATAAGGGCCTTGGGATCATAAAGAGCGGACACATTGAGATGGGTCTCCATAGGTGCATGGTGGGATTCAATGCAGCCTCCTTCCTGTGTGGAGTCTGGAAGGCTGCGCCCTATTTTTTTGCCTCAGGGGTAGATGCCTCTGGTTTGGCTTCTGGAGCAGGGGAGGTTTTGGCTGTGCAGGCCTTGGAAATGCGGCAAGTGGACTTCTGGAAATCCTTGGCCATATGTCCAGTGGCTCTGCAGAACATGCACAGCTTGAGGTCGAAGCAAGGTTTGCGTTCCTGTCAAGTCTGGGTTCTTTCCCAGAATTCCCGGATAGTCCGGAGTTGCGGAGGAGGCGGGGTTTTGCGGGAATTCCTGAGAGGGGTCGGAGGGGTAAGGAACTGCGGCTTCAGCTTATGTGCTGCGCCCCTGTACGAGTTTGGTTCCTTAATTTAAGAGCAGAGGGTTGGAGGTTGGTCCTAAGGTCAACTTAAGGACTGAGAGGATCGGAAGGGAGAGGATCAGGAAGGAACAGGATTTAGTTGATATTTGAACTGAGGAAATATCAGAGAGTACACGCGGGTTTATATACTGAAGAGTCCGGAAGATATAAAGATGTTAAAGTACTATCGGACAAATCGGAGTTTCGGGTTTCTGGAGGAAAGGAAGGAATGAATCGGAATGACGTCAGAATGGTAGAATGATGACTGAAGGCAATGGCGCAATAATTGTGAAGCAAGGGGGAAGGGAATTATTGATAGGAACTGTAAATGTCAAGAAGTGTCAAAGGAGAGTGACATATGTCAAGCGATAACCGAAATAGGGATACGAAAGTCCGGGACGGGAATGCGACAGTCCGGGACGTGAATGCAGAAAGTCCGGGACGGGAAGTACGGGGTTCGGAATGTCCGATGAAAGAGAAATTGTCTAAGGTAAAGTCCGAGGGCCGGGATTTGGGATTTGGTCATAGGGGTTCGGAATCGGGCTGGATTGGTTAGGGAAGTTTCGGGATGTGACAGTTCCTCGGAGGTGACACGTCCGTCCTTCCTGAGTTTACTGGAAAGCTCCAACAGAGGTTTCAGGGTAGGGGCGCAGGATTTCCCCTTAGAGGACAACAAGGACATGGCAGGGTTGGACGAAGTGGGGGGTTTTGGAGATGAGGTGGTGGGAGTACTTTTGGATGTGCAGGACTGGTTTTTGGAGGGTCTGATTTGGTGACTGACTTCAGACTTGCATTCACAATATCTCCCAGCAATAGTCTGGGAGAGAGTCCGGAGTCCTCCTAGGGAGGGTGGTTTTCTGATGCAGGAAAGCTCATCTTTGATGCGATCCAGAAGTTCATTGTAGAAGTGGTGTCAGAGAGCTCCCTCACCATAACCCCAGACCTGCGAGGCTAGGCAATTGAATTCTACCACGTACTTGTTGATATGCTGGAAGTCTTTCATAGATAGGTGGTCAAGTTGGTGTTCTGCATCACCAACAGGGTCATGGGGGCCAAAGTTGGTTTGGAGCTCAAGGACAAATTCCCAATAGTCATCCATCCATCTGGAGGAGGTCAGGCTTGAACCACTCGAGAGCCATACATTTAGGTAGGACTGGGCGAAGGTCACCTTCACACAGTCAGTCTGGAATGCACGGGAACAGTCCTGGAAATTCAACTCACATTGGACCAGGAAGGCCCACAACTTGCGAGGGTCAGTCCTGTCGAAGGTGTTGGGTTCCTGAACCTTTGTGCACTGTCAAGTCCAGGCTCAATCCCGGAATTCCCGGATAGTCCGGAGTGCACGGAATGGCAGAGTTGGTCGGGAATCCCTGAGGGGGGTCAGAGGTGTAAGGAACTTCGGCTTCAGCTTATGTGCTGTGCCCCTGTACAAGTTCTGTTCCTTGATTTCAGGGCAGAGGGTCGGAGGTCAATCCTAAGGTCAACTTAAGGATTGAGGGGGTTCAGAGTGAAGCAGATCAGGAGAGAATGGGATTTAGTTGATATTTGAACTAAGGAAATATCAGAGAGTACAAGCGGGTTTATATACTGAAGAGTCCGGAAGATATAAAGGTGTTAAAGTATGTTGGACGAATCGGAGTTTTGGGTTTCTGGAAGGAAGTAAGGAATGAATCAGAATGGCATCAGAATGGTGGAATAGTGACTGAAGGCAATGGCACAATAATTGCAAAGCAAGGGGAAAGGGAATTATCGATAGGAGCTGTAGATGTCAAGAAATGTCAAAGGAAAGTGACATATGTCAAGAGATAGCCAAGATAGGAATACGAAAGTCTGGGACAGGAATGCGGAAAGTCCGGAACAGGAATGCAGAAGTCCAGGATGGGAAATATGGGGTTCAGAATGTCTGATGAAAGAGAAATCTTCTAAGGTAAAGTCCAAGGCTTGGGATTTGGGATTTGATCATAGGGGGCCGGAATTGGGCCGGATGGGTTGGGAAAGTTTCGGGATGTGACAGGGGACCAGAATTGGGCCGGAATTGGGCTCGAATTGGGCTGGATGGGTTAGGAGAGTTTCGGGATGTGACAGTCAGAGATGAGGAGTTTTCGGATTTGTGGTCACGGCGTGATAACTCAGCAAGGCCGCGAACTGCGTTTGCAAGCACCAAGATGGGATTTGGCACGATTGCATTATCTGGGTCATCATCAGAGGGGTCAGGATCATTGTCGCCACCATTCCCATTGTCAGAGGGGTCCGGGGTGCCCCCAGAGGGGTCATGACCTGTGGGAGTAGGGGTGGAGATGCTTTGAGACGGAGGTCTAGCCTGAGATGCTGTGAAGTCCGGGTTCGTTCCTGGAATTCCCGGATAGTCCGGAGTGCAGAGAAGGCGGAGTTTGGCAGGAATCCCTGAGGGGGGTCGGAGTTGTAAGGAACTTCGGCTTCAGCTTATGTGCTGTGCCCCTGTACAAGTTCTGTTCCTTGATTTCGGAGCGGAGGGTCGGAGATCAATCCTAAGGTCAACTTAAGGACTGAGGAGGTTCAGAGTGAAGCGGATCAGGAAGGAACGGGATTTAGTTGATATTCGAACTAAGGAAATATCAGAGAGTACACGCAGGTTTATATACTGAAGAGTCCAGAAGATATAAAGATGTTAAAAGTATGTTGGACAACTCGGAGTTTCAGGTTTCCGGAAGAAAATAAGGAATGAGTCGGAATGGCATCAGAATGGTGGAATAGTGGCTGAGGGAAATGGCGCAATAATTGCAAGGCAAGGGGAAAGGGAATTATTGATAGGAACTGTAGATGTCAAGAAATGTCAAAGGGAAGTGACATATGTCAAGAGATAACCGAGATAGGAATACGAAAGTCTGGGACGGGAATGCAGAAGTCCAGGACGGGAAGTACAGGGTTCGGAATGTCCGATGAAAGAGAAATCTTCTAAGGTAAAGTCCGAGGCTCGGGATTCGGGATTTGATCATAGGGGTTCGGAATTGGGCCAGATGGGTTAGGGAAGTTTCGGGATGCGACAGTATCTGGAATTGGGCCAGGATTGTGCCAGATGGGTTAGGAGAGTTTCAGGATGTGACAGATGCCAAAGTTGATGTACGACGAGCAGAGAAGCTTTGGAATTGTTCAGTGACATTGGGGCCTCAACGTGAGGTCATCAGGGAGTGCAGGGCATCTTCTCGGGCTGCCTTTGACTGAGCTGCATCGATGTTTTGCATACTGCGTGTTTGAGGACGAGTCTGAATAGTTTCAGACATGTGGTAAAGAGGTGATGTTAGTGAACTTGTAGAGGTTTGAGTTCAAATATACTGTCAAGTCCGGGTTCGATCCCAGAATTCCCAGATAGTCTGGAGCGCGTGGAAAGGCAGAGTTGGTCGGGAAGCCCTGAGGGGGGTCAGAGGGGTAAGGAACTTTGGCTTCAGCTCATGTGCTGTGCCCCTGTATGAGTTCTGTTCCTCAATTTCAAGGCAGAGGGTTGGAAGACAATCTTAAGGTCAACTTAAGAACTAAAGGGGGTTTCAGAGTGAAGTGGAGACTTCGCAGGATAGAACAGGATTTAGCTGATATTTGAACTAAGGAAATATCAGAGAGTACAAGTGGGTTTATATACTGAAGAGTATGGAACATATAAAACTGTTAAAGTATTTCAGGTTTCCGGAACAAAGTAAGGGGATGAATCAGAATGGTGTCAGAATGATGGAATAATAACTGAGGGCAATGGCACAATAATTGTGAAGCAGGGGGAAAGGGACTTATTGATAGGAACTGTGAATGTCAAGGAATGTCAAAGGAAAGGAACATATGTCAAGAGATAGCTGAGATAGGAGTACAAAAGTCCAGGACTGGGAATACGGGATTCAGAATATCAGATGAAGGAGAAATCTTTTAAGGTAAATTCTGAGGCTTGGGGTTCGGGATTTGATCACAAGGGGCCGGAATTTGGTCAGATGGGTTGGGAAAGTTTTGGGATGTGATAGTACAAAAGTCCAGGACGGGAATATGAAAGTCTGGGATGGGAAATACAGGATTTGGGATATCAGGTGAAGGAGAAAATCTTCCAAGGTAAAGTCCAGGGCTCAGGGTTTGGGGTTTGATCATAAGGGGCCGGAAGTGTGTCATATGGGGAGTGAAAGTTTCGGGATGTGACAGACTCATCTGACACTTTAACAATTTTATACCTTCCAGACTCTTCAGTATATAAACCTGCTTGTACCACATAATGTAGTGCTTTGGTACCATATGCAGTATACGGACAGCTGAGGTTGACAAATAGCCATGGCTCATGGGCCAGCCAATTGTCCACTGACCTATGAGTTGCACTCGTAGGGCACAGATGGGCTGAGATGTAATAAAAGTTCTGTGTGATATCAGTCGGCCAAGGGGTTATTTTAGTAAGGGTATTTTGAGTGATGGGTGGGTCAATATGCAGTGGTTTTGTGTGATATGAGTGGGCCGAGGGATGAGTGACCCCATAGGTCTTGGGTGGGCTGAGGGATGGGTAACCCATAGGTCCCAGGTGGGCCAAGGGGTGGAACCATTCAATGGTGGGTGTGATATGAGTGGGCCAAGGGATGAGTGACCCCATAGGTCTCGGGTGGGCCGAGGGATGGGTGACCTGTAGGTGTTGGATGGGCTCAGGAATGCATTCCCCATAGGTCTCAGGTGGGCCAAGGGAGGGGTGACCCAAAAGTTGTGGATGGGCTGGGGGATGGGTGACCAGAAGGTCTTGGGTGGGCCAAGGGATGGGTAACCCATAGGTGTTGTATGGGCCAAGGAATGCATGCACCGTAGCCCTTGGGTGGGCCAAGGAAGGGGCAACCCAAAAGTCCCATATGGGCTGAGGGATGGATGGTCAGTAGGTTTTGGATTGGCTGAGTGAGGGGTGACCCACAGGTGTAAGATGGGCAAAGGGATATTTCAATAGGATTTCGTCAGTAATGGGTGGGCCCCTGGAATGGTGGTCAGTGTGTACTGTGGGGATGGGGTGAACTGAGGGATGAGTGATTTTGTAGGTCTCCAGTGGCCAAGGTATGGGTGACCCATATGTCTTGGGTAGGCCAATGGATGGACAGCCTGAAGGTCTCGGGAGGCCCAAGGGATTGGCGGCCCGTCAGTATCGGATGCACCAAGTAATATCCCAATCTCTATTTCACAACAAATGAGCCATTCCTTTTGACTGGTTGTGACAGTAGGCTGTGCATATGAGGTGGGCTAAGGCATGGCCCCTAGGTATGGGATTGGCCAAGGTAAGGAATCCCATCAGCCACAGGGATTGGGAATCCTACTGTAGTCCATTGGCATTGGCCCAAACAATTTCAAATCAGCTGCCGAGTTGACAGCAGCCCCCTTGGCTGAGTGATCTACATTCCATTCAATCTACCTCTACAATGGACATTCCATCTCATTGGAGACTTTGCATGTCTGATATTATTGCTGAATACATGGTTAAGTGATTCCTGGAAGCCATCGGCCACCCTGTCCAACTGACTCCTGCACTACCCAATACATGGATTCCTTTACTGGCTTTCTTCCAAGCCAATAGGATATTGTCTCAGGGAGCTTCCCCATCGACATCCAAAGGATGGCCAAGATGTTGGGGCCAAAGGAGACTGGAACAAATCCAGAAAGAGAGAAATTGTTCAAGGACAGATTCCCTATGGAGTAGGAAAAGGAGATCTCAGACCCAACCCTTCTATTGGACCAGACTGGGGTAATCCTGGCATGGTATCTACCTGGGGTACTATCTGAAGAGTTCCAGGTGAGCCCCCCAAGTTAAATTTCCATAGATGCCTCATTGATGACTTTGGTTGGTGGGACTGTTCCTGAAACCTGGAATTGCTATTCCCAGATTTATCCAGGAGTGTCAGCAACTCCAGGTCTTGGAGGACTGACCAGGCCCTGTTTGAGGGAGAGATCACGGGTGCAATCAAATTATCTCCGACTTGGTACCAGCAAGGCCAGGTGGTAAGAACCTTTTGGTGTCATTCACACCAAAGGCATCCTGACGGAACTAGCCATTTAGACATTAACCCAAGGTATTGGCCCTCCTCAAAGACTCCCATAGTGATTCCAGTCCTTGGGAATGTGTCACATCCCGAAACTTTCCTAACCCATCCAGCCCAATTCTGGCCCCCTGTGATCAAATCCCAAATCCTGAGCCTTGGACTTTACCTTAGAAGATTTCTCCTTCATCAGATATTCCGAACCCTGTATTTCCCGTCCCGGACTTTCGTATTCCCATCCTGAACTTTCATATTCCTATCTCGGCTATCTCTTGACACATGTCTCTTTCCTTTGACATTTCTTGACATCTGCAGTTCCTATCGATAATTCCCTTTCCCCCTGCTTCACAATTATTGCGCCATTGCCCTCAGTCATTATTCCACCATTCTGATGCCATTCCAATTCATCCCTTACTTTGTTCCAGAAACCTGGAACTCCGATTCGTTCAACATACTTTAACAGCTTTATATCTTCCAGACTCTTCAGTATATAAATCTGCTTGTAATCTCTGATATTTCCTTAGTTTGAATATCAACTAAATCCCATTCTCTCCTGTGAAGTTTCCACTTCACTCTGAAACCCACTTCAGTCCTCAAGTTGACCTTAGGATTGTCTTCTGACCCTCTGCCCTGAGATTAAGGAACAGAACTCGTACAGGGGTGCAGCACATAAGCTGAAGCCAAAGTTCCTTGCCCCTCCGACCCCCCTCAGGGATTCCCGACCGACTCCGCTGTTCCGCGCGCTCCAGACTTATCTGGGAATTCCGGGACTGAACCCGGACTTGACAGAATGGCTTGGAGCTAGCTCCTTGCAAACTGCAGTCCTTTTGGCAGCCCTGCTGGTCATGCATCCTGACCTCTATGCATCTGGAAGGGAGGCCCTGCTGAAACTGCCTGAGTCCAATGAAGACACCAAAATAACAGCCATTCTTTCCAAGTGGTCCTCGGTATATTCAGTAATATCAGTCATCGTCAATCAGGCCACCCCTTTCCATCAGGATCTCAACTGTAGGGCTCTGTCCTCAGGGGACCAATGTTCCTCCATCTGCACTATCCTTTCCATGGTCAACCGCATCTCATCACATACTTGGGTGAGCTCTCTGAACAAAGCCATCCTTGTGTCCACAGCCCGCCTGCATGCCAGCTCAATCCATTGTTGGTCACTGCAGATTGGTGGAGGGCCCACTGGAGTGATCAAAAGCTAAACAACAGGGAATCAGTCAAGTGGGACAGGGGAATGGACTGAACGGAAACTTACCCCAGCATATTGATTCCATGGACATTGTGCGTAGATCTCCAGAAGTTGTTCCATGTGGTTGGACCATCAAGGCCATGGAAATCCTGGGTCAGTTCTCACCAGCTGATACTCCTGATTGGGGAAGGTGGCATCAGCATATTTGGGATTGATGATCATCCAAACTGTATGGGGGATGTCTAATGTCCACCCATGCATTACCACAGTTGAGATCAGCTGGGTGGCCATGGCCTGGGAGCAGGGTAAGATCTAACAAAAGCATACTGAACCAACACCTACCACTTCTGATGGCAGATTTCTCCTTCGTTGATTGGGGTCGAAGGAGTCAGATTGTAAGGCCCATTGGATAAATTGGAGTCTCAGGCCAATGTACTCCAGCATGTCCTGGAAACCTTGTTAGGTTGGAGTGTAGGATAGTTGTGGCATTGTGAATGTGATGGTGTCACATCCCAAAACTTTCCTAACCCATCCAGCCCAATTCCGGTCCAATTCCGGCCCAATTCCAGCCTCCTATGATCAAATCCCAAATCCTGAGCCTCGGACTCTACCTTAGAAGATTTCTCTTTCATCGGACATTCCGAACCCTGTATTTCCCGCCCTGGACTTCTGCATTCCCATCCTGGACTTTTGCATTCCCGTCCCGGACTTCCATATTCCTATCTCAGCTATCTCTTGACATATGTTACTTTCCTTTGACATTTCTTGACATCTACAGTTCCTATCAATAATTCCCTTCCCCTTGCTTCACAATTATTGCGCCATTGCCCTCAGTCATTATTCCACCATTCTGACACCATTCTGATTCATTCCTTACTTTCTTCCAGAAACCGGAAACTCTGATTTGTCCGATATACTTTAATATCTTCTGCACTCTTCAGTATATAAATCCGCTTGTACTCTCTGATATTTCTTTAGTTCAAATATCAACTAAATCCTGTTCTTTCCTGATCCCCTCTGAACTTCCTCAGCCCTTAAGTTGATCGTAGGATTGATCTCTATCTCTGACCCTCCGCTCCGAAATAAAGGAACAGAACTGGTACAGGGGCGCAGCACATAAGCTGAAGCCAAAGTTCCTTACCACTCCGACCCCCCTCAGGAATTCCTGCCAAACTCCGCTTCCTCCACACTCCGGACAATCCGGGAATTCTGGGAACAAACCCAGACTTAACAAGCCAAGGCAATGAGAGTGCAAACAGAGTCAAGATTTGCTACTGGAGAAAAGACTTCCTGATAGTTGATGCCTTCCTTTTGGGTGAAACCTCATGCAACTATTTGAACCTTGTACCGTTCCACATTTCCATGTTGGTCACATTTGATGTGGAAGATGGGCTTCGAGGTAATTGGAGTGACCCCTTTTGGGATGAGAACCATTTCACAGACACGGTTTGAGTTGAGACTCTGGAGTTCTTCCTCCATGGCTGACTTCCACAGTTCTGCTTCTCCACCAGAGTAAGCTTCCTTGAGTGTGTTAGGAAGGGGTTCATTAGAGTTGGAGTTGGCAGATCTGGCAAATATAAAGTCTTCCATGTCCTCAATGGATGCTGAGAATGCTCCTGGAATGTCAGGTTTGTCTTCCGGTGGTTCCAGAGTTTGATCTGGTAGTTCAGAAGTGGGACCTGGTTCCAGTGGGAGTGACTGAGCCTCATGTTCCTTTCGGTTTGCTTGCCTTTCAGCTTCTTCATCCAATGTACGTTGGTACTCCTTATTCTTGTTTGCAGGTTGTCATTGTCGAGCACTATGTCGTACTCTGGCTATGACATGTGCAGGAGCTGGAACTGGGGCTGGAACTACCGGAACTGCTGGAACTGCTGGAACTGCTGGAACCACTGGGACCACTGGAACTTCTGGAACAGCTGGGACCAGAGGTGGTGGAGGATGTAATGGAGGAGCATCTAAGTGGAGATTCTCAAAGTGCTCTGCAAGCTCTTGGATTGTAGGGCTTGCTGGTGGTTCTGGAGCATTTTGCTAAGCCATGCCTCCCACTGGTCTGGGATTTGGTGGACGCCGATCATCATCACCATCATCATTATGGTTTTTGTTCTAATTTGCGGAGGTGCTCTGGAAGTAGGCCCTCCCACTATCCCTCAACAGTGGGGGCACTCCAAGGGGCTAATTCTGCTTCTGGGATGGTTCTGGTTTCATCAAAAGTGACATGTCAGCTGGAAATGATGGTTTGACGTTCTATGTCAAGGAGCTTGTAGGCTTGCTGTCCATAAGTGTACCCAATCATGATACATTTCTTTCCATGGGATCGAAATTTTCCTCCACGTTGTTCCTTTGGTGTGTAGGCATATGCTGGGCACCCAAAGGGTTGGAAGAGAGTGGGGTCCACTTGTCAATTGAAGAAGACTTGGTATGAAATCTTTCCATCAATTCCAGAAGCTGGACTCCATGCAGTGACATAGGCAGCAGTGGCCATTGCATCAGCCCAAAAGGATTTGGGGAGCTTGGACTCCTCAAGCATGGAGTTTGCAAGAGTGGATAATGTTTGGTTCATT
>MU127460.1:5895-19172 GCA_014904945.1 Gyrodon lividus
ATAGGTTAGAAAGTGAATGGAGCGCATGTCAGCGCTGTATAGACAATAGAAATAATAAAATATGCACAGAGTGCGAAATCACCACAAGTAACAAATACTTGGTCAGGTTGCAGAAACTCATTGTAGCTCTCTTACAAAACTTTATCTGTATGACTACGATACATCTACTTCATACTTTAAGCTACTATGAAGTTAAACCACATTGATCTACACATTTTTCATTGAGTTAGCAAAAACAATATGACAAGATGCAAAGTCACAGAATGTAATGGTGGTGCCAAGTTGGAGTGTGAATCTGCAGAAGCTGCCGTGTTTGACACTGCAGAGCCACAGTCACTGGCAGCCCAGGTGATGGCCAGAGATGGGGCGGTGGATCAAGCATGTAACTCTACCTAAGTCTACACAGCCAAGTTACGAGGATTGTATCCAAGCTGCCATCTCAGGAGTTGCCCAGGGCATCTACTGTTCATACAGGGCAGCTGCAACTGCTCAAGGGGTTTGTCCAAACTTGGATTTGTTTCTTTAACTGGTCACATACTGAGGGCTGAGTCTTCCCACTGGCAGGTTGCAATGCAGACTGTGTTGAATTGAGCACATGGGACTCACAGAACAAGAGCTGAAGGCCATGCCAAGCTTTGCATTCTCACTGATGTCCAGGAGGCTACAATAGTAGCATGGTGTTGGCTCCATTCCAGTTCTGCAACCCCTCTACATCCAACAAATTTATTGTCAAATGTATATGAGATCTGTGGTAAGCAGCCTGGGAAGAACTGGGTTCGGTGCTTCATTCGACGTCACCTCTGCCTAGTCTCAGCAAAACCACATGGTCTCAATCTGAAACAAGCACAGAACCTTAACCAGAATGCAATCAAAGAATACTTTCACCTGTGGAATGAGGTGGAAAAAAAATATGGTGGCATCCCCCCTGAGCATCACTGGAATATGGACGAAAAGGGCAGCCAGATGGGTGGTGGGAGAAAAGATTCCGGAATGAAGCATATTTTTTGGACAGAAGATAAAGAACATTATTGTCTGCATAGTGATAATCTCAAGTTAGTCACAATGCTCAAATGTGTCAACACAGCTGGAACTGCAATGCCACCATGCTTCATTATGAGGGAATGACCTCTAGCTAATCACTCAGACATTGAGGGGATAGGGGCATGAGTACACTCTCCTCAGGCTGTTGTGTATTTAAAATATTGATTATTTGACTAGGACCGTGACATCACCAAATGGGTGGACTGATTGGGAGCTCTGCAAAGAATGGTTTAGGGAGACCTTTGTGCCTAATGCACTGGCACATCATGTCAATGAGAAATTTATTGTTTTTAATGTTGATGGACATGATTCCCATGAGACCGATGGTCTCAAAGCTGTCACATATGAATATGGAATTATTATTGGATTTCCATCGAAAACTACTCACAAAATCAGCCATTGGATGTTGGCATTTTTTCTTATGTTTCAAGAAAGTGGACTTCTCACTGTGGTCAGCACATCGTTGAAGGGGTCAAGATTAATTGCTATAGCTTCATCCATGAATACATGTCCATACACCATGTCATGACCCCCACATTGATTCAGAATGCATTCAAACACACTCAAATTTATCCTTTCAATCCTGACATCTTCACAGAAAAAGACTTCGCCTCAAGTCAAGCTACATCTTATGCAACATGTGTGTCACATCCCGAAACTTTCCCAACCCATCCAACCCAATTCCGGCCCCTTATGATCAAACCCCAAGTCTTGGACTTTACCTTAGAAGATTCCTCCTTCATCTGATATTCTGAATCCCGTATTCCCCATCCTAGACTTTTGTATTCCTATCTCGGCTATCTCTTGACATATGTTCCTTTCCTTTGACATTCCTTGACATCTACAGTTCCTATCAATAATTCCCTTTCCCCCTGCTTCACAATTATTGCACCATTGCCCTCAGTTATTATTCCATCATTCTGATGCCATTCTGATTCATCCCCTTACTTTGTTCCAGAAACCTGAAACCCTAACTTGTCTGACATATCTTAACAGTTTTATATGTTCCGGACTCTTCAGTATATAAACCTGCTTGTACTCTCTGATATTTCCTTAGTTCGAATATCAACTAAATCCCATTCTATCCTGCGAAGTCTCCACTTCACTCTGAAACCTCCTTCAGTCCTTAAGTTGACTTTAGGATTGTCTTCTGACCCTCTGCCTTTAAATTGAGGAACAGAACTCATACAGGGTGTCACATCCCAAAACTTCCTAACCCATCCAGCCCAATTCCGGCCTTTTATGATCAAATCCCGAATCCTGAGCCTTGGACTTTACCTTGGAAGATTTCTCTTTCATCGGACATCCCGAACCCTGTATTTCCTATCCCAGACTTTTGCATTCCCATCCCAGACTTTCGTATTCCTATCTCGGCTATCTCTTGACATATGTCTCTTTCCTTTGACATTTCTTGACATCTGCAGTTCCTATCAATAATTCCCTTTCCCCCTGCTTCACAATTATTGTGCCATTGCCCTCAGTCATTATTCCACCATTCTGACACCATTCTGATTCATTCCTTACTTTGTTCTGGAAACCCAAAACTCCGACATACTTTAACACATTTATATCTTCCGGACTCTTCAGTATATAAATCTGCTTGTACTCTCCGATATTTCCTTAGTTTGAATATCAACTAAATCCCGTTCTCTCCTACTCCACTTCACTCTGAAAACCACTTCAGACCTTAAGTTGACCTTAGGATTGTCTTCCGACCCTCTGCCCTGAAATTAAGGAACAGAACTCGTACAGGGGTGCAGCACATCAGCTGAAGCTGAAGTTCCTTGCCCCTCTGACCCCCCTCATACCCCTCGTTCCCCTCCTTGGGTGATGCTCTGTCTCCTCAGACAACGGCACCCCCCAGCAGGCCCACCCAGACAATTGTGCCACACATGGAACCCAAGGATGCAGTGGAAGACGAGGAGAGTTCAAGTGACAAAGATGAGGGCAGCAGTGATGAGGGGTTTTATTATACTAATTCAGATTTGGAAGATCAAATTGAGGCTAATGAAGCCCGTGCACAACTCCAAGGCCCAGTGTCTCATCAAGAATGGCCATGCAACTTTGAGTCACAAATACCTGCCACCTCTTCATGTGCTCCAACCCCCAACCCATCCCCTACACCTCCTTCTTTGGTGCTGGAACAGCCCACTCCTCTCTTCACTGGGCCACTCGCTTTGATGCCCTTGTTTACTCAATTTTCTGAGCTAACAAAAGAGGAGTGTTGGGCATATGTTCAGCAACTTCATTCCAAAGGCACAGCATTGATGGATACTGTGACATCCCAGGCTGCTCAGATCAAGGCTGCAGATACTCATTGCACAATGGCAAAGCACAAACTATCAACATTGCAAGACCAAACAGCTGGGAAAAAGAAGACAAAGGGAAGGACAATGAGATTCAAAGCTCATTATATCTCACATCCAGATATGAAAACTGCTTTTGAGGCACAGCAGCATGCACAGGAGGAAAAAGGAGGCGAAAGATGTAGAAAAGCAGGCGCAGAAGAAGGCAGATGGTGAGGCAAGGATGGCAAGAATTGACCATGATGTTGTTTTGAAGACTTTCAACAATTATTTGTCTCTCTACAAGCGGAAAAACAATCTAATCACAATTGTGCAAGCCCTTCTTATTTCCATTTCAGAGAAAAAAGACACAATTTCTTAGCTCACCAAGAAAATCAAGTTGAAAATGGCTGAAAATCCTGATCTCACCAGTAATCCTCAATTTTCTGCACTATTCACCAACAAACACCACAGACAGGGTTCAAAATGTGCAGCTATAGCACACAATCCAAGCCAGCAGAGCGCACTGGAGGCAGGGCCAAGTTGTCACAGTGTGGCGGCACCGCCACACAACGTTAGTACATATCACACTCCATTTTCGTACACCAGCGGCATGTTTCCTTCCCCAGGTCCAATCACCAGCCCCCAAATTCCCCATTCCATCCATCTGTTGCCGCTGCCCATTCCAAACTCAAGCTGGTCATCCAGTCGTCATTACGATGGTTCAGCGATGGATCCTGCTCTGGCTTCCCAGTTACTCCCCTTCACCTTCTAGCATCAAGATCCCAATCATTTCACACATCCGAGCCACCCACCCATATTCAGCCTAACCTGGCCCTAACCCATGGTTTTTAACTCCACTGCACCTGCCCGTATTCAGTGCCACCTGCTTGTATTTCAGCCCTGCTTGCTCATTTCAGGCCTGCCCATGCATTTTCAGCTGCACTGATGTGTGTTACAGTAGAACCATTTTAACCCCTTTTTCTTTCCCTTCTCACATGACCCTGTGCCATCACATGACCCCTTTCCTCTTTTGACCCTTTGTACAACCAGTGACTCCAGGCAAAACCCCTGGCCTTGTCTTTCATATTCCTGAATCCCAAGCCTCGGACTTTACCTTAAAAGATTTCTCCTTCATTGGATATTCCGAACCCCGTATTCCCCGTCCTGGACTTTCGTATTCCTATCTTGGCTATCTCTTGACATATGTCTCTTTCCTTTGACATTCCTTGACATCTACAGTTCCTATCAATAATTCCCTTTCCCCCTGCTTCACAATTATTGCACCATTGCCTTCAGTTATTATTCCACCATTCTGACGCCATTCTGATTCATCCCTTACTTTGTTCCTGAAACCCAAAACCCCGATTCGTCTGACATACTTTAACAGCTTTATATGTTCCGGACTCTTCAGTATATAAACCTGCTTGTACTCTTTGATATTTCCTTAGTTCAAATATCAACTAAATCCTGTTCTATGCTGCAAAGTCTCCACTTCACTCTGAAACCCCCTTCAGTCCTTAAGTTAACCTTGGGATTGTCTTCTGACCCTCTGCCTTGAAATTAAGGAAAAGAACTCATACAGGGGCACAGCACATAAGCTGAAGCCAAAGTTCCTTACCCCTCCGACCCCCCTCAGGGATTCCCGACCGACTCCACCTTTCCGTGCGCTCTGGACTATCTGAGAATTCCAGGATCAAACCCAGACTTGACACTTCCACCCAATGGCATTTATCCCTCTTATCTCCAGTTACCTTCCTTGGATGACACCTACTTTGGGTACCTTGGTCTGAGTGCTGTCTCCTGTAGTATAAAGACCTGTACGCTACTTGGTTACCACCCAAGTTAGATCTATGCAATACATAGCTTAACTGTCACATCCCGAAACTTCCCTAACCCATCCGGCCCAATTCCGAACCCCTATGATCAAATCCCGAATCCCGGGCCTCGGACTTTACCTTAGACGATTTCTCTTTCATCGGACATTCCGAACCCCATACTTCCCATCCTGGACTTTTGCATTCCCATCCTGGACTTTCCACATTCCCGTCCCGGACTTCCGTATTCCCGTCCCAGACTTTCGTATTCCTATCTCAGTTATCTCTTGACATATGTCACTTTCCTTTGACACTTCTTGACATCTACAGTTCCTAGCAATAATTCCCTTTCCCCTTGCCTCGCAATTATTGCGCCATTGCCTTCAGTCATTATTCTACCATTCTGATGTCATTCTGATTCATTCCTTCCTTTCTTCCGGAAACCCGAAACTCCAATTCATCCGACATACTTTTAACATCTTTATATCTTCCAGACTCTTCAGTATATAAACCCGCGTGTACTCTCTGATATTTCCTTAGTTTGAATATCAACTAAATCCTGTTCTTTCCTGATCCCCTCTGAACCTCCTCAGTCCTTAAGTTGATCTTAGGATTGATTTCCAACCCTCCGCTCCGAAATCAAGGAACAGAACTCATACAGGGGCGCAGCACATAAGCTGAAGCCAAAGTTCCTTACAACTCCGACCCCCCTCAGGAATTCCCACCAAACCCCACTTTCTCTGCACTCCGGACAATCCGGGAATTCTGGGAACGAACCAGGACTTAACATTAACCAGCTATCTCTTGGTCTGAGAACTCGCTTCACTGATTGGCCTACAATCTGCCAGTAAAGACTTCTGATAGATCTTGCCCTACTTGACAATAGGGCTTGTTGGTTGTTATCTGATTGAGCTCTCATGACCTCATCAGCCTGACAATGTGTATTCAGCTGCACTTGCTTGTTTTCAGCTGAACTTGCTCATTTCAGGCCCACCCACCCATGCGTTTTCAACTGCACCTGCTCGTTTTTAGTCCCTCCCACTCATTTTCAGTCTGTCCCACTTATTTTCAGCCCAAGTTTTCCACATCATACCTTGAGCTTCCATAGTATATAGCACCCCTTCCCTATGATCACACTAATTCTCCCTTCTGGATACTGCACATTAATTACATTTAGCTTTCCAACTAATCTTTTATGTTAATACAAATGTGTAATGATGTTGACAATACAGTATATTGCAACTTTACCGCTCATTGGATGACTTGGGTGGTGCCGAGTGGAATGTCAATATGGCTGGCTGTGACGGGCATTATTTTCTGTTACATTTTGTGACTGACCAAGTATTAGGGTGACCAACTCCTTGGTAGGCAGTAGTAGATAATTGAGCATCAAGATGAAGTAAATTGACTAACAACTTATCATATAATATCATTATATATCATTGTGAAGCTTGTTTGATTGGTAAGTGTAACTGATTACCAAATACCATATTGCTGATAACCTAATGGTATTCCTTTTTCAGCATTACAACATGATGATAACAATCTTATCAACTCGTGTTGAAAGATCATGCATTTGTAACATGTCAGTCCAGCTGTGTTTACTGAGTCGTTTGGATCCTGGTGGGCGTCTAATCATACTTATATAACTCTGTCTTCTGTTGGTATATCTGCAACAGTCGGAGCAGGACCGTTGGTCAGGAATTCGAATGTGGTAGCCACCCCCAACTATCAACGACAATACGCTAGATGGCTCAGGAAGGCAAAGTAGCTATCTAGGCTGGCTCAGGTCCTGTGGGAGAGACATGGCCGAACGATGGTGATGATATATTACTTGCCAAATCGAACATAGTCTCATTCAGGATGTTGAATGTACTGGCAAACAGATCACGAGGGACTGAGCACTGGAGAATTCCATTGCATGGTAGGTGAGTCCAAAAGTTGCTTGCTACCCATCTCGTGTGTAGCACCTATGAGTTTCATCACAAGAAGTTCACCTTTTCTCGTAGTAACTCTAAAAGCTGCCTCTCCGGTTTATCCATGAACAACATCACCGTCCCGAACCTTTGCACTTTCGTAAAGGCCAATAGATAATCTCGCACGACGTTCCTTGTCCCCGGATCTGGGTCCTGTTCAAGGATGGCACGAAGTGTGTGTAGGATGGATTTGAGCAACTCCGGCTCCAGGGAAACTTGAAACAATGCTGGGATGGAAGATGGAGGAATTCTCTAAACGAGATTAGGTCAGCCTCAGATGTCGTGCTTGCGAGGATGACCTACACGGATGAGACTCCATCTATCGTCGTCGGATCCTGAGGAATCCCACAACTTCGTGAATTGGAGAAGTGTTGTTGGTGGCTTTATGGGAGTTGGCACCGGAGTGAATGCTTGTGGCGAGGCGGTACTTTCACTTTGTGCCCTGGTAACAATTGTATGGTTCCCTGCATGTCGGAATATCCCGCCTGATACCCGTATGGGCTTGGACGCTTCGCGGGCCTGCTTTGCGCCAACGAATGTCTGGGGTTTAGGTGGTGAGATCTCCATTATGGCAGGCTTATTTTCCTGCTCTAGGTTGCGCGACGAGACAGGCTGCAGCAGGGCTTCCGGCTTCGTCTCCAGGGGCCCAGTAACCTGTGTATCACGACGTGAACGCGCATCGATTTCAACTATCTCAATGGGAACACGGCGGCGATTCGGCGGGCAGTTAGTGAGGGTCGGCGAACTAGCGGCTTGGGGACGAGAATCCAGCTATTTTGCAATGTAACTGGAAATTCTTCTTTGAGCGACAGGCCGACTTACCGTGGCTTTATTGCGCTGATTGAGCTTCTGTTGTTGTAGCTTCTCGATCTCGAGAATTTCATTCTTCACCGATGCGTTCGCAGGCTCTAAAACAAGGGCGTGGTCGAAGTCTGCATATCCATAAATGTGATTTTGTTTCGATAGAGATATCGTGATTTGAACGTAGTTTCACACCTGCGCGAGCATCATCAAACTTCCCGAGAGCTCTTCGAGCTTGCCCCCTCCTAAAGAGCGCTTTGACATTGTTAGTGCTCAAAACCAGAACATTGGTGCAATCCCTCTCCGCATCTTCGTTTCTGCGAATTCATCAACAAGGAGAACTACTGATGGAATCGAGTTCATGTGAACGTACTTGCCTAGTTTTAAATATGCAGCTGCTCGGTTGAGAAAGTAGGTGGGGTCACTGCCGTTCGCGAGGATGGCATTGGTGTAGTGGCCAATTGCGGTCGCATAATCGGCAGCCTTGAACGCCCCATTTCCCTTTCAAAGTCGAAACAAAGTCACATTATCAGGATATGATTGGGATGCATATGATGTTTCTGGACGCACTTTGTCTTTCGCCAATTTCGCCTTTTCTGACGCCATTTTGAGTCGAATTAGGGACGTGGTAGTTGCTGAAAGACCACCGATGGTTTCCAAAGGAGGACTCCTTTGTCGCAAACCTCAGGCTTGAGTCACCACTCAGCAAACTACTAGTACATAGTTGAGTGGGTGACTGAGTTATCCATTGCCAGCTCCTCGGATCTCTGACCAGATCTCATCCTTTCAATAGTATTCGACACTGTCGTTATATATTATTGGAGGGTCTGTGAACGCTGCCGAAGTTATTACCTCACTTGCACTGAGCAAAGTAAAGCCACCACAACGTTCACGCGACTGTGATCCGTATAAGAGATGAGTGTTACAGTACCCTCTCGTATGTGGAGTCCTGGCTCAGGTTTCGAACCTTTATCGATGTCTTGCTCTTCAGCTTCCGTTAGCAAGCCCGCACCGTTGCTATCCTCTCCCCGACTCTTGCACTCATTGGGCGATGAAAATAAATCTGTCCTCAGTTTGATGGCTAATGCTCAGCATATCTTTGTTGGCGGCCAATGTCAAGATATATCTGTGAGACGCAACTCGCGATCTCGCCCATCAACGCTCAGTTTTTGTAGGTTTGGGACAAGCAATCTTACGCCCTCAAAACAAGACTCCGCGGCCATACTGGTAGCATACTCGCTTTGGAACTCGCAGAAGATAGACAGTGGCTGTTCAGTGCTTCCGGTAGGAACATCGTGTTTTCTCTCTTATCATACTTCAAACCTTTCATATATAGGTGATGGTACAGTCAGGGTGCGTGGTCACGGTGTACGTCTAAAGCATTTAGGTTCTTGACCTTGTTCAGATATGGTCTACAACAACGTTTGTGTTGATGTATGTCCTGCACCCATATTTGGAGATCGGAGCGGGTGATCTATTCTCCTTGGCCTGGAACCCTGCTCTACAAGTAGTCTATGTCGGTTGCCAAAACACCTCGATCCAATGGTTTGACTTCTGTCAGCAACAAATTGGCCGACGGGCTCGAGCACAAGACAGTTCCGGGACATCGACTCCTACACGCAAAGTTCACAAATTCTTTGACAGCTATCCTCAGTACACGCACAAACCCGCTGATCTTCTTGCAAACAACTTCAGCTCTTCGCCCCTTTCGGAGGCGGACACCTGTTGCGAAAACGTAATTGCTATCTCGGCTTCCAATGTGCTGGATTCTGCCCATTTTGGCTATGTCTACTGCATGGCAATTATGCCATCTCAGAGGTCGGGTTCGGATGACCTTGCCTTGCAGCCCTGTGCGAGCTATCAACTCTTGTCGGGTAGTGGCGATGAGACGGTCAAGGTAAGCTGGATTGTACATCTGAGGTGCAGAGTTCGTTCTTACTGCTCTCCAGATATGGACATGCACGACGTCTGGCCCGGTGCTAACGCACACGTTTGAATGCAACCATGGCGCAGTCCTGTCTCTCGTGGTCCGGGGCGATACTATTTTTGCAGGATGCCAGGATGGATATGTCAAGGTGTTCGACCTCGAGACCAAGACGCTAATACGGACTATAATAGTCCAGGAGGTAAGCTTAAACAGACAACTCGACACTCATCAGAAATTCATCACACATGCCAGAACGTCGACATATTGTCATTGTCGATGATGCATTCTGACCTCTACACGTGTTCGTCGAATGGGCAGATACAGGTAGGTGTTGGAGAAAGCAGTTCGGACAGTGAAAACGAACTTGACGCATGCGAACTTTAAGCGATGGTCCTCTTCATTTAACTGCACGGCATCTTGGAAGGCCCACGAGGGCATTGTGCTTTCATCTATCATTAGTCAATCAACCCAAGCGGATGGTTTTTTGCTGGTATCAGGTGCCAATGACGGATTCGTGAAGGTAAATTGTCCCTGGCCTTTCTACCGCCCGAAGCTCACACTCGACCAGGTTTGGGACATCGAGGTGCTTCCGAAGGAACTCTTAGCTCAAGTCCGTGAGAGCCATGTATCTGAAGCTGGAGATGATGGTCACGGTATGCTGTCCGCAACATGAACTACGAGTCACTCACCTCCGTCATGCAGATACCATGACCTATGCGCTTTCGACTTTCGTTTCCATTCCAAGTGTCAGTTCTGATCCTCTGCATGTCGAAGACTGTCGCCAAGCAGCTATATGGCTAAAAAAGTGCTTGCACCAACTTGGCGCAGAGTCGACGCTGGTAGGACGCCCTACTCTAGTATGCCTTTGTCCTAACGGGCGGGTCTTCACAGTTGCCCACATACGAGCGAGGGAGTCCACTGGTGTTGGCTACCTTCCATGGCACACAAGGCAAATACTCAAAGCCTCGGATTTTGTTTTATGGGTAAAGTCTTATCATTCCGCCTTGGTCGCTTGTTCTGATGGTTGGCAGACACTACGACGTCATCTCAGCTCCACCCGACGGCTGGAACTCAAACCCATTCACTGTTGTCGGCCGCAATGGATACTTGTATGGGCGGGGTGTCTCGGATAACAAAGGGCCCATCATGGCAGTCGCGTGTGCTGCCGCCGAACTACTGAGAAAGCGGGCCCTGGAAGTTGACCTTGTTTTCCTGATTGAAGGCGAGGAGGAGACAGGCAGCTCTGGATTCATGGATGCACTCCGAGAACATAAAGTTTGTTCCAACTTTCACAACCGACACCCACCTCATTTTTATGTGTAGCAACAAATTGGGGACATTGACGCAATCCTGCTGAGGTTTTACCCCTTCGTGAATGGCCCGTGCTGTCCTGATTGTCTTCGGCAGTAACTCTACCTGGATCACCGAATACCCGCCATGCATCACGTATGGACTACGCGGAGTTGTCCACGTGACCGTAGAGGTGTGTTTTCAAACCTCCAGCATGAGAATGTGCTCTGGATTATCCCTAGGTCTCCAGCGGTGCTCCTGACCGACATTCTGGTATTGAAGGGGGTGCTGCAGCTGAACCGATGCTCGATATGTATGTATCATACGCATGGTGACCCCACCGCTCATCGTGACTTTCAGGATTCGCCTACTTGCAACTCTAATTGATGGGCAGCGCAAAGTCGCGATTCCAGGGTTTTGTTCGTCGCCTCCTCGAAAGATAATTGGCTTAACTAAAATGATGTCTTAGATGATGCAGTTCGGCCTCAGACGGAGGATGAAAAGCGGCTATACGAACTTCTGTCCCGAGTGACGCGAAGCCCTGGCTCGGTGCTCTCCTCACGGTGGCGCGAGCCATCCCTTACAGTACATAACATCTCGGTATCGGGCCCCGGCAGTAGGTCACATAACCGAACTTTTTGCGTCGTTGCGCTAAAGAACGACAGACTCGACCGTGATTCCTGGAAGAGTTACCACGAAGCTATCGTTGCGTATCGTACCAGACCAAGATCTAGAGACACTTTCACAAGCACTCATTGCCCATCTTAAATCTTCTTTCAATGTTCTCCAGTCTCCTAACAAGCTTTTTGTGTGTTTGTAATCGCTGTTCGAGAAACATCCATCCTCTAACTCCTCTCCAGGTCAGTATCGATCATACTGCCGACTGGTGGTTGGGCGACCTGAATGACCCGTGGTTCAAAGCACTCGAAACTGCCGTGCGGGAAGAATGGGGTGTTGAACCCTTGCGCATCCGGGAGGGCGGCGTAAGTTCGTGCCAGTTCGATTCTGACCATTTTCTGACCACTTTATCGTCAGTCCATCCCGTCCGTTCCTTGTTTGGAAAAAGAATTCGGATGTCGCGCTCTTCACCTCCCTCTTGGTCAAAGCTCAGTAAGTTTCGAGTTAGTCCAGCTGAGGACGTTTTGCATTGACTATCTTGATGTCCACAGGACCAAGCCCATTTGCCCAACGAACGAATCTCTCTCTCAAACCTTCAACGCGGGAAAGCTGTCGTCGAACGGTTCCTGACGAAAGTCGCTGATGGATGCAAGTCTATCTCGAATACATCATGAACATGCGAATTTCGCAATGTCTCTTGTCGGTATGACTATCTCCACCACATTTATTTGCATCATAGCCGCTCTTGGTCTCCTTTGTTGCTCATGTTTTCGAAGTGCTGCTTTGTAATAAGAATCAATTCTGTCGTGAGCGGATCGATCTGCGCCATGTTCTTGCCAAAGACCTACTCTGCTGCGTTTCCGGCTGACTGTAATTCACTGAATTGTCCGAGTTCTGAGGAAAAGTCTATCAAGATTTAACACTACGTTGTAGGGTATTGACATTCCCTATGTTTGTAAAATGTCCTCGACAGTCTGTCCAGTAGTCTCGAGATGTTCTAGGAAAGCGCTATGAATTGTCGGGATTCGCCACGCTGTAGAACGTCTGGATACTGAGGACGAGGATTGAGTCACACTTGTCACACTTTGAATACTTATCTGGAAGCATTTTGCCCCATTTTGGATTAAATCCTAAAAAGTAAACTGGCATGGAATGCACCTACATCAGGGAAATGGTGAGAAGCTGCTATAACCAGATAGATGTGACAAATAAATATCAATACAACATGTTTGGATAATCCTTGAGATGACATTACCTTTCAGTTGTCAAGTTAATGTCAAAAAGCCACATCTCTGATCCTACAATCCCAGAAAGATAGATTCCTTGTATTGGAATATATCCATGGACTGACATGTTACAAATGTATCAGCCATGATCTTTCAACACTCAATCTGATATGAGTTGATAAGATTGTTATCATCATGTTGTAATGCTGAAAAAGGAATACCATTAGGTTATCAGCAATATGGTATTTGGTCATCAGTTACACTTACCAATCAAACAAGCTTCACAATGATATATA
>MU127460.1:28450-74355 GCA_014904945.1 Gyrodon lividus
GTCATAGAATATGGAAGAAGAATGATAAGGCCAGGGACTTTGCCTGGAGTCACTGGTTGTACAAAGGGTCAAAAGAGGAAAGGGATCATGTGATGATATAGAGTCACGTGAGAAGGAAAAGAAAAGGGGCTAAAATGGTTCTACCGTAACAGCCTGAGATTCAAATTTATCTGATGGGCCTTACAATCCGACTCCTTCAACCTTGATCAATGAAGGAGAAATCTGCCATCGGAAGTGGTAGGTGTTAATTTAGTATGCTTTTGTCTGATCTTACCCTGCTCCCCGGCCATGGCCACCTGGCTGATCTACACACAACGTCTGTGGAATGATCTCTGTGAGCTTCATGCTCAATTCATGCCTCAATATGCTGGGATAAGTTTCTGTTCAGTCCATTCCCCTGTCCCACTTGACTCATTCCCTGTTGTTTAGCTTTTGATCACTCCAAGAGGCCCTCCACCAATCTGCACTGACTGACAACAGATTGAGCTGGCACACAGGTGGGCTATGGAGACAAGGATGGCTTTGTCCAGAGAGCTCACCCAAGTATGTGATGAGATGTGGTTGACCATGGAAAGGATAGTGCAGATGGAGGAACATTGGTCTCCTGAGGACATCCTTGCAGAGATCCAATCATCTGACAGGAATTCTAGATACCAGTGGCCATTCATGTAGGGAATTTTTATTCTACTCTGTAGCAATGTTCATAGACACTGCCAACTTGTATAATAAGTGAGGGAGGTTCCCCTGTTTGACCCAATCACATCTGTGAACTCCCACCCCCTCATGGACATTATCTCTCATATGGTAGGCCAGGCAAACCCTGTCAGAAACCAAATGTGGCACCCCATGCCAAAGTACCTTTCCAGAAATTCCCAGTAGGGTGCCAGGCCCAAACCCCAACCTGACCCCAATGCTATCCAAATCTATGTGTAGGTCAGGATCCCCCCTATGGTAGCCAACATGTCCAACTACTGAGCCCTACAGTTGAGATCCCAATGGAAAGGGGTGGCCAGATTGATGATGACCAACATTACCGAATATACCAAGGACCACTCGGAAAGGACAGCCATCATTTCAGTGTCTTCATTGGACTCGGCCAGTTTCAGCAGGGCCTCCCTTCCAGATGCATGACCAGCAGGGCTGCCGAAAGAACTGTAGTCTGCAGGGAGCTAGCTCCGAGCCATTGCCGAGGTCCAGAATCACCATGGGAGTCTTTGAGGAGGGCCAATACCTCGGGTTGATGTCTAAATGGCTAGTTCCGTCAGGACAGCTTCAGTGTGAATGCACCTGAAAGGTTCTTACCACCTGGTTTTGCTGAAACCAAGCCGGGGATAATTTGATTGCACCTGTGATCTCTCCCTCAAACAGGGCCTGGTCGGTCCTCAAGACCTGGAGTTGCTGACACTCCTGGATAAATCTGGGAATAGCAATTCCAGGTTTTGGGAACAGTCCCGCTAACCAAAGTCATCAATGAGGCATCTATGGAAATTTGACTTGGGGAGCTCACCTGGAACTCTTTGGATAGTACCCCAGGCAGATACCATGCCAGGATTACTCCAGTCTGGTCCAATAGAAGGGTTGGGTCTGAGATCTCCTCTTCCTGCTCCATAGGGAATCTGTCCTTTAAGAATTTGAATTTCTCTCTTTCTGGATTTGTTCCAGTCTCCTTTGGCCCCAACATCTCGGCCATCCTTCAGATGCCGATGGGGAAGTTCCCTGAGACAATATTAGTAGATATCTATGTGCTCGGAGATCACTTGCTTTGATTCTGATAAGCCCTTGCCATTGAATTGACTATCCTATCAGCTTGGAAGAGAGCTGGTAAAGGAATGCATGTATTGGGTAGTGCAGGAGTCGGTTGGGCAGGGTGGCCGATGGCTTCCAGGAATCACTTGACCATGTATTTGGCAATAATATCAGACATGCAAAGTCTCCAATGAGATGGAATGTCCATTGTAGAGGTAGATTGAATGGAATGTAGATAACTCAGCCAAGGGGGCTGCTGTCAACTCAGCAGCCAATTTGAAATTGTTTGGGCCAATGCCGATGGACTACAACAGGATTCCCAATCCCTGCGGCTGATCCCATACCTAGGGGCCATGCCTCAGCCCACTTCATATGCATAGCCTACTGTCACAACCAGTCAAATGGAATGGCTCATTTGTTGTGAAATAGAGATATATATATAGGGATATTACTTGGTGCATCTGATACTGACGGGCTGCCCGAGACCTTTGGGCTGTCCATCCATTGGCCTACCCAAGACATATGGGTCACCCATACCTTGGCCCACTGGAGACCTACAAAATCACTCATCCCTTGGTTCACCCCATCCCCACAGTACACACTCACCACCATTCCAGGGGGCCCACCCGAGGGCTATGGTGTAGGCATTCCTCAGCCCATCTGACACCTATGGGTCCCCCATCCCTTGGCCTGCCCGATGCCTATGGGGCTCAAATTCCTTAGCCCATCTGACACCTACTGGTCACCCATCCCTCAGCCCATCCATGACTTTTGGGTTGCCCCTCCCTTGGCCCACCTGAGACCTTTGGGGGTCACATTCCTTGGCCCACCCAAGGGTTATGGTGCATGCATTCCTCAGCCCATACAACACCTATGGGTTACCCATCCCTTGGCCCATCTGACACCTATGGGTCACCCATCCCTTGGCCCATCTGCGACTTTTGGGTCACCCCTCCCTTGGCCCACCTGAGATCTATGGGGAATGCATTCCTCAGCCCATCCAACACCTATGGGTCACCCATCCCTTGGCCCACCCAACACCTATGGGGTCACTCATCCCTCGGCCCACTCATATCACACCCACCATTGAATGGCTCCACCCCTTACTGATGAAATACCTATGGGTTGCCCATCCCTTGGCCCGCCCAAGACCTATGGGCCACCCATTTCACGGGTCATGCATCCCTCAGCCCATTCGACACCTACAGGTCACCCATCCCTCAACCCACCCAAGACCTACAGGTCACCCACCTCTCAGCTCACTCATATCACACGGAACCACCACATATTGACCCACCCATCACTCAAAATACCCTTACTAAAATAACCCCTCGGCCAACTCATATCACATGGGACTTGTATTCTATCTTGGCCCATCCGTGCCCTACGAGTGCAACTCATAGGTCAGCCAACAATTGGCTGGCCCGTGAGTCATGGCTATTTGTCAACCTTGGCTGTCTGTATGCTACAGTACCAAAGCACTACATTATGTGGAAACTGCCTTGTCCCCAATCACTATAATAGCCATCTGGTGATACATAATGGCCGCAAATTGTCTTGCATTATTATTTTGCATTAATCTTGCATATTTCAGTGCACCCAACAATGAACCACAGCAAACTCCTTGCATTACTGAATTTATGCACCATTACGTTATGCACCATGACCTTTTCAACTGTAGTTTACATAGTTTGACATCTTCTTAGAATAACCTGAATATAGTACCCGCAGTGTTCAGTACCACCACGGTGTTTGCGGCACACCGCCAAATCAATGGGTCGGTGTGTACCCGTACCCTTAGCGGGTACGGTGTTGACTTTTTCACCTGCGGTGTTACCCATGCGGAACCCTAGGGACCCAAGGTCCTGCCGAAGAGTCAGACTTGGCCCAAGTCATTTTGATGTCCATGTTCGACGCTTTTGTAGTATTGAAGATATACAGGAACCACCAGGAGGATCTGATATTTTATGAAACGATATTATTATTTTAATCAAATAACAATACGCTTTGGCGACATGGGACACGGTCTGCTACTTCGTGCCTTCATACAGCTAACTTGTTAGCCATGAACCATGAAGACCTTGTACTCCCCACGCCCGAGCGGTTTCCTGCCTTCCCGTATGACCCACCCTATTCTATACAAGTTGACCTCATGAGACATGTCTACTCTTCCATCGAGAAAAGGCATGTCACTATTGTAGAGAGTCCAACTGGCACAGTGAGCAATTCATGGGATCTCCCGCGCCAATTCACTGATATCTGAACAGGGAAAGACCCTAAGTCTCCTCTGCTCGAGTTTATCTTGGCTCATTGACGAAAGAGAGCGAGCACGCAAAGGTCAGATCTCGCAACAAGCTTCGGGAAGCAACGGTAGGTTTCATTCGACATCAGTGAGGCTATCCACTATATGGCTGATGGCAGAACCTACATGGGTCACCGCCCAAGCCGCCCAGATACATCAGAGAGAGCTAGAAGCGCAGGATCATGAATATGAGGAAAGGCTGGCAAAGGCGAGGAAGACCGAAGCTCATTTGCGTGCCTTTGCAAGGGCTAGAGTCACAAAGCGTCAAGTGTGGTAGTTCACATCTGAGTGTGTAATATCTAACACCTGAGGATAGCGTGTTTCTGTCTGCACGGTACAGGGACCAGAGGGAGATGATGAAGATGTGTTTCTACCTGATGGTGAAGCGAAAGATGGGGAAGACAATATTTCTCCTGCTGTACGTGCACTGATGGCAAAGTGAGTTCCTTCGGGCTCATTGTAGAGGATGTCCTCTTATATATAATGACAGGGTCAACAAAGGCATCACAAAGCATCCCTGGAGCGAAAGTCAGGAGCCCACCTGTACCAAAGTTTACTACGCTTCCCGCACGCACTCCCAGTTGACACAGGTCCTCCCCGAACTGCGAAAGCTTAAGTTTCGACATAATTCGTATGGTCCTTTGGACACTTCTCCCAAGGTGTCTCGTCGCGAGTCCGGTGTAATCACGCCTTCACTCGATCAGAAGAAGCGTACCATGGAAGCAGATGACGATGAACAGAACAGTGACGCCGGTCGACGGCAGTGGCGAACAGTGTCACTTGGGTCACGAAAGCAACTTTGTATTAACGGGGATATAAGATCGAAATCCGGTGATTTGGGTGAGAGGTGTCGGGCACTACTAGATGGTAACAGCTTCTTTTGATTGCGATTGGGTCGAGCATCTGACCGTGAATACTAGGAAAGGAGGAAAAACGGTGTCAATATCTTCCGCTTGCCGAGGATGATTTACGCATGCTGGACTTTCGCGACCAAATTCTGGTTTGTTTATGTGATAACAGTCCGGTTGTCATTGACAGTTATCGTGCAGGCTTCTCCAAAAGACATCGAGGATCTTGCAGCCACTGGACAGAATGCTCAGACATGCCCCTATTATGGCTCTCGAAGAGCGATCCCTCAAGCAGAAGTTGGTTTTCATTAATCTTTGCCTCGTCGCACTGACCACGTTACCTAGCTCGTGATATTACCATACAATCTGCTATTACAAAAGACCGCACGAGAAGCGCTCGGTATAGACTTGTCGAACCAGGTAGTCATTATTGACGAAGCTCACAGTAAGCGGCAGTACACTCCCCTTTATTCCGTGATCTCATTCAGCAGACTTGATCCCCACTTTGCTTTCAATGTCGAGTGTCCGCGTGACTTCTCATGTATTGTCAACCTCTCTGAAGCAGGTTGCGGTATACTACCAGAAGTTCCGGACACGCCTTTCCGCGGTTCATAGTCTTCACTTGAAACGGCTCATTGGGTATCTGGACGCAATGCGGAAGGTCATGGAAGACTGGAAAGTGTCGAAGTCGAAGGCGGGCCCGTATACCGCAGAAGGGAGGACTGGGGTCATGACCATTCCGGATTTTATGCACAGGCTGGGACGAACAGTGGAGGGAACAAATCTACTTGAAGTGGCAGCGTACTTGAAGCAGAGTAAAGTAAATGACGTCCTCTCCTCAACTCGGGCGTGCTTTTCATTTTAGCATAGGTTGCGAGAAAGATATCAGGGTATGCTGATATGATATCAAGCAAGGAAGCTCAAGGTAGGTTCTGACCTCCTGGTACACGATGTTCCCCATCTAAAATTCACAGGCTCTGTGCCTAAGAAGCAGTCATCAACTCGAGCTACCCCACCACTTCATGTCGTGGAAACGTTCATGATTGGCATTTCTAGTGCCAGAGAAGGTCATTTTCTCGTCGCTTGCAAGGGACATCACTCAATAACAAATGTTCAGATGGCCGTGTCATCTTTGCTATCATGGGTGACAGCACACAATCGGAAGAATTAGAGATGAAGTACCAACTTCTCAATCCGTCAAGCACATTTCATGAAGTGGTTGACACCGCACGTTCCGTCATATTGGCTGGTGGTACCATGTCTCCGGTGCTGTGGTCCGCGGTCGTCTCTGTCTTATAGGCTAATGAGTTAACAGATGTCAGACGTAATCGCCCAGTTGGTTCCATCAGTACCCTCTGAGCGGTTATCGACTTTCTCCTGTGGTCACATCATTCCCCGCTCGCATGTACAGACGTTGTGCCTCACGAAAGGGCCCGCTGGTTCCATCATTGAATTCAAACATGCCCAACAGACCGATCAACGGGTACTAAGTGAACTTGGGCAACTTATCTTAAACCTCTGCAATGTGGTCCCTGGAGGGCTGGTGGTATTTTTTCCGTCATATTCATCTTTGGGTTGTGCACGGAAGACCTGGAACGCGGCCCACCTTTTGCACAAATTCGGGCTCAAGAAGAAGGTCAGCTTTTAGTACTTCACAGAGGCCAGAGATGGGGGAAATGAATACGTTACAGGTATTCTTAGAACCGCAGGACAGCAGTACGGTCGAGTCAACGCTGCGGGAGTACGCTGATGCAGTGCGGGACTTGGTTCGTCCTAGTGATGTCTCGGAGGGTACTTCACTCACCACCTTTTAGCCGGTTGACAGGTCCGACAAGAGGACAGGCGCCATATTGTTTGCAGTGGTCGGCGCCAAGCTCTCGGAAGGTCTTAACTTTTCGGATGACCTTGCCCGAGCAGTTGTTGTCATTGGACTTCCATTCGCAAATAAAAATTCCCCGGAGCTGCAAGAGCGGATGCGATACGTTAATGAATTTGAAGCGAAACTGGGAAATAAGAGGCATCCAGGTGTCAAAGACGCTGCTTCGGAACTGTACGAGAATATGTGCATGAACGCAGTCAATCAGAGTATCGGTGGGTGTCCTCGCGTTTTTCAGTTCTGGATCTTTACTAAGATATTCGCTAGGTCGAGCCATTCGCCACCGAATGGATTGGGCATCCCTCATTCTCATTGATCGGCGTTACTCTTCAGCCAGTATTCAGAGCAAGCTGCCCTCCTGGATCAAGAGTGACCTCGTAGTCTGTGAGACTTTTGGACAAGGCATGAAGCGCCTAGGGGAATTTTCCAGAGAGAAGACACAGCGTGCCTTCCCAGTGGGTTGTTGTTCCGTTTAGTGTGTGTGTTGTTCCGTTTAGTGTGTGTGTTGTTCCGTTTAGTGTGTGTGTTGTTCCGTTTAGTGTGTGTGTTGCTACCCAGGGGCCAGTACTGGTATCATTTGGCTATATGACTGTAAGGAGCGTTTGCCGTCGGCCTTACTTAATTACCTGATGGCCAAGCGCACCCAATCACTATCTTACACGGTAGCAAGTTGGGTACAGATGAATATATATGCATGGGTCTGCTTACTGCTCAAGTAAAAAGCATACATAGGTGGCGATAAAACAAATAGTAGTGGGAGCTGTTTGACCGGAAGTAGTCAGTGGCGGCCTTGTGTTGCGAAAAAGTCGCAAGTGGGGTGCCGGCTTGTTCCGATCGCGGAGCAAATCCACATCGTCTGTTCACCTAACTCTTCCTCTTCGCTTGCTTTCGTTCTCAACGTCTTGCTGCCTATTTCGTTTTCGAAATGCTTTCACGGCAAGCTGTAAGACACTTTCCGCACGTTCTGCGGGCAACCGCTGCTCGTGCTCCCGCTGCAGCGGTCCACCGCACCCTGGCAACTCCAGCAGTTCCTCCTTCACCCAATGATCTATTCGCGAACGGTACGAACGCCTACTATGCCGAAGAAATGTACAGGCACTGGAGACAAGACCCGAAGTCGGTCCATGTTTCATGGGCCGCCTATTTTACCGGTATGGACCACGGGTTGCCCAGCGCCAGGGCGTTTCAGCCCCCTCCGGGATTAATCGCTCCACCTGCCGACGGCGCCCCAGCACTTCACGCAGCAGGAGGTGCAGAGCTGGATGATCACCTGAAAGTAAATCCTCTATTCTCAGTGGCTTCGTCCTCTAATTCGTCCCAGGTCCAACTCTTGGTTCGGGCATACCAAGTTCGGGGACACCATGTCGCAGAATTAGACCCACTTGGCATTCTGGATGCCGACCTTGCTGATGTCCATCCTCCAGAGCTCGAACTTAGCCGATATGGCTTCACGGAGCGCGATCTGGACAAACAAATTGCCTTAGGTCCAGGTATCCTCCCTCATTTTGCAACAGAAGACCGCAAAACAATGTCGCTCCGAGACATCATAAAAACATTGAGGCGCATTTATTGTACGTTTCTCTGGTATTTACCTCCCGACGAGTGCTGAACAATGCTAAGGTGGTGCCGTTGGCATTCAATACGTGCACATCCCGGACAAAGAACAGTGCGACTGGATCAGGGAAAGGGTGGAGATCCCCAAACCCTGGAATTACACACTAGAAGAGAAACGCATGATCTTGGACCGACTCATTTGGTCGGAGTCCTTCGAAAAGTTTATTGCCAGCAAATATCCCAACGAGAAGAGGTTTGGCTTAGAAGGCTGCGAGGCCCTCATCCCTGGGATGAAGGCCCTCATCGATCGGTCGGTTGACCATGGTGTGAAGCATGTCACCATTGGCATGCCCCACCGTGGGCGTCTCAACGTGTTGGCAAATGTCATCCGCAAACCCATCGAGGCTATTTTGAACGAGTTTTCGGGCTCAGAGGCCGATGACTCACCAGCTGGTGACGTCAAATATCACTTGGGTGCCAACTACGTTCGGCCCACTCCCTCTGGCAAGAAGGTCTCTCTATCACTGGTCGCCAATCCATCACACCTTGAAGCAGAAGATCCGGTTGTCCTCGGCAAGACGTTTGCCATTCAGAATTTTGAGGGTGACGAGACTACCCATAACACCGCCATGGGTGTCCTACTCCATGGAGACGCTGCATTCGCAGGTCAAGGCGTCGTGTACGAAACCATGGGCTTCCATAACCTACCGAACTATGGAACTGGAGGTACCATTCACCTCATTGTGAACAACCAGATTGGGTTTACCACTGATCCACGTTTCGCTCGCTCAACGCCCTATCCGTCTGACATTGCCAAGTCTATCGACGCACCAATTTTTCATGTTAATGGGGACAATGTGGAGGCTGTGAACTTTGTCTGCCAGCTCGCCGCCGATTACCGTGCCAAGTATAAGCGTGATGTCGTTGTTGACATTGTTTGCTACCGGCGTTACGGTCATAACGAAACTGATCAACCCAGCTTCACACAACCCCGCATGTACCAGGCCATTGAGAAGCAGCCCACCCCGTTGACTCAATACTCGAAGTTCTTGGTCGGACGGGGTACGTTTACGGAGAAGGATATTGAGGAACACAAAAAGTGGGTATGGGGAATGTTGGAGAAGGCTGCCGCTGCCGCCAAAGATTACGTTCCTACCAGTAAGGAATGGCTCTCGGCGTCCTGGCAGGGCTTTCCATCGCCACGTCAATTGGCAGAGGAAACTCTTCCCACGCGCGCTACCGGCTCCGACGAGGAGACCCTCAAGCGTGTTGGGAAGGCCATCTCCCATTGGCCACCCGGCTTCACTCCTCATCGCAACCTGGCCCGAATTCTGACCACGCGGGGGAAGACAGTTGAAGAAGCTCGCAATATTGACTGGTCAACTGCCGAAGCCCTCGCGTTTGGTTCTCTCGCCCTCGAGAAGGTTCATGTCCGTGTCTCCGGTCAAGATGTTGAGAGAGGTACCTTCTCGCAGCGTCACGCTGTTATACATGATCAAGTCAATGAACAGTCATATGTTCCGCTCAATGATCTGGGTTCAAATCAGGCGCGGTTCGTCGTTTGTAACTCATCTCTCTCCGAGTATGGTACTCTTGGCTTCGAACTCGGCTACTCTCTTGTCTCTCCTAATTCCCTCACCATCTGGGAAGCCCAATTCGGCGACTTTGCAAATAACGCGCAATGTATCATTGACCAGTTCATCGCTGCTGGGGAACGGAAATGGTTGCAACGGACTGGTCTTGTCATGAGCTTGCCCCATGGTTATGATGGTCAAGGCCCAGAGCACTCGAGTGGAAGAATCGAACGTTTCCTGCAGCTCTGTGATGACCATCCGCACATCTTCCCTACCCCGAAAAAAATTGAGAGGCAACATCAGGATTGCAACATGCAGGTCGTGTACCCTACGTGAGTCTTGTCTCGTGTGTATCGGCTTGTTTGCTGACTTGGTGAACCACAAAGAACACCAGCTACTTATGTGAGTGCGGTGACAGGACGAGAGAGACAATGCTGATCAAATTGTAGTTTCATGTCCTCCGCCGACAAATACATCGCGACTTCCGGAAACCTGTATGACCATTTTTTTGCAACTCGTTTTCGTTGTCATCTTACCAACTTATGCTGCAGCTGATTATTTTTTTCTCGAAATCCTTATTGCGCCACCCACAAGCACGCTCAGATCTTTCAGAGATGATTGGTGACACCCACTTCCAACGGTATTTGCCTGAGCTTCATCCGGAGGGCTTGGTGCCGCCTGAACAGATCCGCCGCCACATCTTATGCACTGGCAAGTGCTCAGCAACTTCACAGTAACCGTACACTGATTATTTCCTCAGGTCAAGTGTATTATGCTCTCTTACAAGAGCGCGAAGAGAAGGGAATCAAGGACGTTGCCATCAGCCGCATCGAACAGTTGTCACCTTTCCCTTACGATCTTGTAGGTCCCATTTCGTAAGGTGCTCCCTTTGCTAAATGCTTCCAAGATCACCCCACACCTCGACAAATATCCCAATGCCGACCTTCTCTGGTGTCAGGTAAAACCACTGCGCCACTGCCCTCCTGTTTTTATTAACCCGTATTGTAGGAGGAACCGCTTAATAATGGAGCATGGACATACGTCGGGCCTCGCCTACTTACTGCTGCCAATGAAACCCAATACCATCGGGGAAAATACCCTTACTATGCGGGACGGCAGCCAACCAGTTCTGTTGCGACGGGTAGCAAGGTGTGTGCACATCGGTTTTTTCTCTAGCATAGCGGCTCATGAACACTTTGCAAGTCTCAACACAAGAAAGAGATCGAGGAGTTCCTGGCATCTGCATTTGCAGAGAAATAATCTAGTGCTCATTCGATTGATGTCCACTGAATCGTACTACCACCGCCTTATTTTTTCATTGCGAGTTCTTAACACACCGGAATTTTCGATGTTTTTCGGACCAAATAATACATTTGAGAATCTAATTCGAAAATAAAATATTGTGGGTGCACATTATGATGGCCGAAACCAGTTTATCTTTACAGTGGAGAAAGAATTCTGAAGACAAGATTGACTCCTGAGAAAAAATTTCAGGGGACAATAAGCATAGAGAAAATTTAAATGAAGTTCCTGGACAAGGGTATGACAAAAACCATAAGAGGGCAGTGATTGCCTGGACTACTAGGGATTAGCTGGGAGTAGTAAATAGGTATAAGGCAAACTCACCTCAGCCACTGCCAAAGAGGGGGCAAAGAATGACTTAAGAACCCAAAGTGAAAACTAAGTATATATGTAGCAGAGTGGGTGGAGAAGTGCTCACTAATAATCACTAGCCATAACCCATTGTGGCTTTGCTTTGCCACACAGGGGTGTTCAAGCTAGTGTTGCCACAAAGTGAAGTCGAAGTTGCACTTCATTTTACTTCATTCAAACGAAGTGCAACGAAGTCCACATCGAAGTGCCTTTGAAGTCGGCAAAAAGTGGGCTGGTATCTCCCAGCCAATCACATTTGTGAGTCTTGACTGGTATGCTACAAGGTATCACTGCTACTGCTATTGTTAAACAGATCATTCAACTCCTCGAGGTTCCCAGCAGCGATTAGCTCGAGAGCTGCACACTCTGACAGTTCTCTACTAATACTATAGTCCTGTGGTTTTGCAATGAGATCCGAGGTAAATGAAAGACCCTCTTGTTTGTACTTAAACTTAAGGATCTGGAGTGCCTCAAGTAGCTGGGGGGTGAGATTATTCTGTTGAAGAGCACATGTCTCCTTGCTCAAGGAAAAGGCTCACTCACATGGAACAGAAGATGCCTGTGCAGGAAGCACGTCCATGGCAACCTGAAATAGCAGAGGATAGGTGTATTCATGCAGCTGCAAAGAGGTCATTGAGATATATTCAAGTTGGCTGATGTCATACGCCGACTCACCTCCCAAAAGTGTACCAAATCACTGTTACGTTCGGATGAGCCATTGGTCTTGATGCTGTCCTCTTCATACCTCCGTAGCTCACACTCTGCTGCTGTTTGATCTTCCAAGCACGCATGTACTTTGTGCTCTTTCTGTTCTTCAGGGGTGAGGACCAAAGGTGCCAGTGGTGATTGAGTGGTGACGCTTGGGGTTGAAGGAGCAGATGTTGAAGTTGTTGGGGAAGACGTGGATGTCATGGTGGCTGCACATGTGTAGGATGCAGACCGACATACTGCCACAAGTCCTTGCAAGCGACCCTATTCTCTTTGCATGCACCTGAGCGGCCCTGGCAACAGTACTGGTGGGGATCTGGTCATGTCTTGATCTTCCACCAACAACTTGACTGCGAAGTCGAGCCACTCGCTGGTAGGCTTCCATCTAATTGTCCTGCCGCATAAGTGAACTGTGCAGTGTCCAACTCAGAGTTATGACTCATCACGCAAACTCACCATTTCAATCATGAGTCATAACTCTGAGTTGGACACTGCACAGTTCACTTATGCGGCAGGACAATTAGATGGAAGCCTACCAGCGAGTGGCTCGACTTCGCAGTCAAGTTGTTGGTGGAAGATCAAGACCTGACCAAAGAATCCAGTTGTGGGCTTTCTTAGCATCTTCAGGGAGCCAGTGTGTGCTCATCCACTCAAACTTCATTGCTGGATTCAAAACTGGGGAAGAGGTGATGTTGAAGTAAGAAAGTAAGAAATGACATTGAGAAACTTGCACATACTCATTGCCAAAGCATAGATGCGTGTTTTCCAACCTTCCTCAACATAGAAGGTCCTCCAGCCAAATGTCTGGTGCTGCAGAGGTTGTCAGTGCATGAAGATGATGCCATACATCTGTTGTTGCAGTTTTTGAGTGGTCACAGGATTTTTGTGGATGGTGGAAGGCCCTTGACCCAGCTGGCATTGGAGGCTCACCCAAGGGTACCATAGGATGGGATAGGCCAACACCATAGGTTGTGGCAGCTTGCAGCTCAGGCACAGTGGTGGAAGGATCCACAGGTGAGGTCTTTGTCTTCTGCTTCTTTGCTGGCAGTGCATTCTGATCACCTGCATGTTTTGTAATCTTCTGCCTGCAAGTCTGGGCTGTGCCATGCGTGTCGGGACTATTTGTTGTAGCTGAGCTCCGAAGACTTGGGTCAATATCTGCCTGGCTCAGAACTGGTGTGGCAGGGGGATGTCCAGGGAATGGTGAGGGTGTACTAGTATCATGGCCAAAGCTAACAAATTGAGTGGGGAATGGATATAAGCTTCCAGGATGCGGTGGAGTGGAATAAGTGTGTACAGAGGGTGGGTAATGGGGGTAGAATGGTGCCAGAGTGGGTGTGCTAGGGTAGAAAGCTTGATCGGATGTCACAGATGAACTTAGACCCACAGCGTGTGGAAAAACAAAGGATCCAGGGGTATTTTTGGATGGAGGGGCATTTTTGCTGCATCACATAGTGGGCAGCACTGCAGGAGGACACTTGATCACTCATCCTTTGATGCACTGCAAGATAAGTGTTTGAGCAAAAATCTTAGATTCATTGGCCTTCAACTCATGTGTTTTCGTCTTAGCTTGATGGCTGGAGATTGAGTGCTTTTGTGTTTGTTAGTGGTTGCATCTGATGAGGCCATGTATCTTACATGCAGGAGGAAATCACTGAAATGATGTTGAATACACCGTCAATATACTGCTCAAGATCATCTTGTGCTTTGCCCAATGGTTGCTTTGCAGATGGGAGAATCCTACTTATTTGGTCGTCAGCGTTTCCGTTACTGTACTTCGATGCCACTTCAATGTCACTTCAACCTCACTTCATTACAATGAAGTGCCGAATAGTGAAGCGAACTGGCGTCACTTAGAAGTAGACTTTACTTTGACAACAACACTAGTTCAAGCTAGCTGCTCCGTTTTTGATAATATATTCTATCATCTATGAGTAGAGGATGAGTTTGGAACCCCCCTTTTGTACACTGCAGGGCCAGGACCACTGCTGGGGGTATGTTGCCTGGGCAATGAATGAGGCCATGGCAACATACCCCCAGCAGTGGTCCACCCAGGCCCTGTTATCCTATTTATTATCTTAAGTCATTTCTATACATTGCAGGACCATTTATGGGCATGCTATGTGTCTTGGACTTCACGTTGCTCAGATTGCTTCCTATTTTCACTGTCTTAAATATTCAACTTTCTTTGTTCATGCCAAATTCATAAATACATGCTGTTAGTTGAGAATGCCTCTCTAAGTACTTCAGTATATACTATATTTATATCATTCTGTTCTCTTGGAAAAGCAACCTTAACATGTCTGGGATTGGTACACCGTGAGAGAGCCACATAAAACTGTCCATGAGAAAATACTAGAGTGCGCAGGTCTAGTCCAACATACTTGACACTCTGTCCTTGTGACTTGTTGATGGTCATGGAAAAAGTAAGTTGAACAGGAAATTGGTGACGTCAAAGTGGAACTGGGAATTCATCCATGTTTGCATCCAAGGACATTTGTGGAATGAGCACAACATTCCCATCACCTCCTTTCATTCCCTCATTCTCCTGTTGAAGAACATGGCATTGGTGAACATGTCTGGTTGAGTTGACTAACACCATACATGTTCCATTGTAAAGACCATGTGAGGGATCCAAGTAAGTTCTGCAGGAGCATCAGTGGTGCACCAACCTTGAGTTCCAGCTTATGCAAGGGAAATCTAGGTGGGTCCAAAGTATGCAAGAACTCTGCAGGGATGTACTCATACTCCTTGTCTGTCACAGTGTCTGCATTGGTGTGAGTGATTATCTCCAGTGAATAAACCAAGAATGGTGCAGTCCAAGAAGTATCCATCTGGCACAGGATGATTGTGTTGTGGATCAAGCAACTCTCCATAGAGTGCATCAATGAGGGACCTTGCATCATTTCCACAATGCATATACTCTGGAAGTTTCATCTCATTCTCTGCATCCAAACCCTGTCCACCACCCAGTTCAAGGAGCCAGTTTGCAAATTGGATGCACTCTTCATTCTGATCAAGGCACATGGTGCACATTGTGGTGAGGTGGGAGGAGTTGACCTGATAAAATGAAAATGCTCAAGAGTGTGAATGAATGAAACCATGATGAAATGAGTCAACAATTCTGATAATTTTCAAAGGGATTTATTTTCCAGCAAGGGAATGATCTCTAATCTTTGATTAGGTCAACAACCACCCAAATCAGATGTCCTTTGCCAAGGGATTGCTCCCCAGTCTCTGATTGGGTCAATATTCATCCCAACTAAGAAAAAGTATGCTAAGCTGCTATGCTATGTAGAGATAATGTTCTGACTCAGCCTGGGCTGTTTGACCAGTTTTGCCCCAGTTGTCCCTCACAATCTGGGCTTGAGCCTAGCATGAACTAATCACTCTCAAGGGAAAGGAGTGCAAAGGTTACTATGTAGCTGAGACACAATTCTACCCTTCCAAGGGGCTCCTCCAAAGGCAGTGAGGAAAAGGAAAAAAATCTTAGGTAATGACCCAAGGTGCCACTTAACACTGTGGATTGCATATATAGAGCCAGAGAGTATATAAGAGAAGAGCAGAAAGATGAAGGAAGAATAAGCAACAGTAAGCAACAGTGTGCAGGCAGATGGGAAAGCAAGGAAAAGAACCACTGATCTACAGCAGTGTGTCCACAATTTTTGATACATTAGGGTTAGGGCTCCCTAATGTGTAGATATAGGAAATGAAAGCCACATGGTTTTACTCATCCCGGAAAGGAATCCCACTTGGATTTGGCGAAATAAACAAAATAAGTGACACGTTAGTTTGTAAAGGTCGACCCATAACAGCTGCTTCACTCCCTCCCATGCCTTGTTCAATAGTTAGTTGATCAGGGAATAGGAACAAGAGGAGATGGGATTAAGTGATGTAAGAAAGTGATGGAGCATCCCTGGACACTTGGGAATGATGATAAGCAAAGGATGCTGGAGTGTGATAAGAGTCTGCACAAGTTCCAGATTGATTCTGAGCAGATGCTGAGACTCCAAGCAGTTCCGCCTGGCAGTGGAGCAGAGATACAAACTCCAACATTCCAGAAATGCAGAGTTGGTGTTCCAGTTCCGGAGTTCACTGTATTTTTATTTTGTCAGAGTAAACCCAATATTACACATTTCGACAACCTCATAACTTTATACTGTTGAGGCCCAAAGAATGCTGCCCAGAATATTAACTTTATGCATGTCCCATAAATATAACACAACACATACTATACAAGGTAATCAAAAAGTGGATGTGATCAGATCCAGTTCTTGATGTTTGCATATGTTTGTGCACATATCATAGGTAGACATGTAAAATATGTATGTTTGGTTCTGTTCTGAATCTATCAAACTCTACTATTATAATTCTAAGACCTTCCCAGATGGTGAGTCCAGTAGGGTTAGAGTGTGAAATAAAACAAAGGGTGCAATATGTTTGACCCTATAGGGGATCTAAACTGAAGGGAAGTCTAGAAGGGAGAGTCCATAGGCCTGAAGTAAGGGCACTCCTGCAATAAGTTGTCTGTGGGGTTGTGTAAATACAGGCTTTTATAATTGGGGAATACCTGCAACTTGTGCGATGTCAAAGTAAAAATAGAGGAGATACAGAAAAGAGAATGGATATTAGTAAACAATGTGATGGACTGGAACACTTGAAATATAAGAGTGTCATACTAATCAAGTAAAACATAGGGATAAAAAGAAGGAACAAGGACCTTATATGCATGTGATGTGTGCAGGATAGTCAGTGAGGGCAGAAATGGATAGAACATGGCATTATGAATAATCATTTTCCATGCACAATAAAGACCTTATCTTACCTTATCAAATTTTATCAGAACACTTTCATCTTATCTACATCCAATCACATGACCAATCACATGACCCTTATACCTAGACCTATATGATTGTCTAGACCTACATGTCAGTTGGGGCTTGAAATTGCTCTTGAGGTGGAGGCCCACCAGTAATGAATGAATGAGATCACTACAAGAGAGGAAGTGGAGGTAAAGTGTGCAGCCAAGTGTGAGGTAGAGGAGAAGGAGCATGCTGGTGCACTAAAGACCCATGTGGGCTTGCCCATGCAAGAGGATGAGGACCTAGTGATGGGGCTCCTGTTGATTCCCACAACATGCCCCCAAGCCTTCAAGTGAGTCTTGGTGGGTGATGCAAGGTAAGTAACAGATTTAGGTGGCCTAATATAATATTTCTCTGTGCTAATGGTCCTCTTCCCAGCATTCTTGGAAAGACCTCCAGCTCAGTGAGAACTGGTTATGAAAATATGAGGAAAATATAATATGAGCTGGTGTGACCACCCAAGAGCATTCACACCCCATCAGATTTCCCTCCTGAAGGTGGCAATATTTCATTTTTGATGTGATAGGGCAGAACCACACATACAGTGGCTCAAAAAACTGTCTGGATGTTTGGACACTTTTCACTAAACACAATATTCTCTGATACCACCTAACCCTAACCTTAAACTATGAGTGTATGAGATACAGTACCTACTATTGGCTTCCAATTGGTTCAAGGATCAAGGATTTTTGGATAAGGTTTAATCTGGGTATCTAGTACTTGGTATGACCTCCTTTGACCTTGATAACTGCTTCAATCCTTCTAGGAATGCTTTCTATCCATTTTTGACACTGTTTCTCATCAATTTTCCCCCACTGCTCCACTACCCTTTCCCATAATTGATGAACTCCTATAGAAGCACTCTCATAAGCTGAGAGCCATCTCTTGAGGTAACTCCAAGTATGTTCAATGAGGTTAAGATCTGGAGACTGTGCAGGCCAATCCAGAAGATTGATCCCCTGCTCTTTAAACCACCTTTGGGCTGGCTCTGCCAGAGGTGTGCTTGGCATCATTATCTTGTTAAAAGATAATGTCACATTCTGAAATTCCAGATTCCTCCATGCTTTGCAGCAACCCCTGCTTCAAAATGTCCACATATTGTTCAGCATCTATTCTCCCCTCCACCTCACTCAAAACCCCCACTCCATTCCACCCTATGCAGCACCATACCATCAGTGAACATCCTCCAAACTTGACTGTACCTTTGACCTCTCTAGCATTCAGTCCTTCTCCTTTTTTCAACATGTACTCTTGCCCATCTGACCCAATCCTATTGATTTTGGTCTCATCTGACCATATAACTCTTCTCCAATCCTCCACAGTCCAATGCTGGTGCTTGAGAGCAAAGGCTAACCTCCTTTTCTTGTGACCACTAGAAAGTAGAGGTTTCTTCTTCTTTACCACAGCCTTTAATGAGGCTTCCTTGAGGGTATTTCTCACAGTCTGGGAGCAGACAGGAGCATCAATGATAGAATTGATGTATTGAGTGGCATGAACAGCATTTTTGGCCTGGCCAGTAATGATTTTCTGAACAATAGCCCTCTTGTTGGTAGGGGTAAACTTTGAAGGATGGCCACCATGAAGCCTAGTCTTCTCTGGCTGGAGTTCCGGAAGAAATTGGCATACTGTGGACTTCCCTAGGCTGGTTTGGGAAGCAATTTTCCTAAAGGAAAGACCAAAAGAGGATAGAGTAATGATGTTGTTTTTTTTTGAGAAGTAGAGATGGACTTTATGGTGATGGTGGGAATAAACATGGAATAGTGGGGTTTATATATGCTGTCTGACACTCAGTTACATAAAGGTGACACAATAGAACAGTTACCAGATGTATGTAATTATATTACAGCATGCTAGGGTCTAATATATAACCAAAACTTAAAGTCAAAAAACTGTCCAAATGAGTCATCATTTTGAAATGGTTGCCATTTCATCAAACCTTATCCAAAAACCTTGATTCTTAAACCAATAGAAAGCCAATAGTAGGTACTGTATTTCATACACTTATAGTTTGAGATTAGGGTTATGTGGTATCAGAGAATATTGTGTTTAGTGAAAAGTGTCCAAACATCCAGACAGTTTTTTGAGCCACTGTATTGCTACAGTCCTAAAAACACAGTCCTGGCCTTAAAAACAGGCATGAAACAAACAAAATGTAATGGTAGAACAGCAGCTGGAGATGACAAGGTGAAAGTGTGTGCAAAACAAATGCAGATGATGGGACAGTAATCAAGAACATGACAGGGTGGGGAAATGAAGTGGTTGGCAGTGCAGGTTTCCCTAGTAGATCTTGCCTGTATACATATCTTTGTTCCATGTATTGTTAGTGACCTCATGGATGTGTTAGCAGAGGATGCAGAGACTTTAAATAAAAAATCTTATCCTGCAATTTACTCCACCTCTCTGTTATATATGCCCTGAGAGAGAACATGCCAGTTAGTAACTCAGGCAAACATCTAAAATGCCTGAGCTACCTACCTGTCATTGAGTGTTATCAAGTGAAAGGTAACATTGATTGAATTCAATAGTGGTACCATTTGTAGTGCTCTCAAAGTGCTTGAGCCAACAATGTGCTGCCAAGTTCCAGGTTGAAGAAAAAGTGAGCAAGCAGATGTGTATAAAATACATGACCTACTGTCCATTTCATGCTGACTCTAGATGCATCTTTGGGCTTTCTTGGGGGCACTTGGTACTATGTATAGCAGTGGACATGGGCATGACTGTGGGTAAAACTGAAATGGCTGCATCAATAGTGATTGTTGGGGGTGCATGAAGAGCAGGAACATCAACAGGGAAGAGTGTGGTCATGTTGCTGGCAGGCATAGAAAGACCCACTATGGAATTTGGAAGAGTGGAGGTGACACTTGGAGGGGTAGAACTGCATAGAGGTCATGGTCCTAAGAATTGGATTGATGTTGCTGTTTCTAAATTGCAGCCCTGTATTAAAAACATATTGTCAGTTTGTGCTAGTTGAATATGGGATCACATACTTGAAAGAATCATGCTTGACAGTTCATTTTCAAGCTCATACTTCCTGCACCACTCTTGTTAAGTATGTACTTCACACATACAGTTGCAGAAGTGGGACTTGCTATGCATATAGCCACCCTATAGATGAAAGAAGTGTGTGACTATATGCATACATATATGCAAAGATAAGTCACTTACCATAGAGAAATCTTTAAACAAAGTTTCTGAGTGAGACAAGGATGGTAACTGGGTGCTTTGAGAGGAGAGCAAGAGAAAGATATGTGCAGCAGAGCAGCCACTCATCTGATATGATCTTTTATTATCAGATGTGGAGTAGCAGTGCAGCAATGTAGTGTATGCAATTTTTGGTAGCTTATAGGGTTAGAGCTTCCTAATGGGTTCAATTACAAGGCCAATCCCCAAAAGGAATGCCACATATTGTCACATCCCAAAACTTTCCTAACCCATCCAGCCCAATTCCAGCCCCCTATGATCAAATCCCAAATCCCAAGCCTCAGACTTTACCTTGGAAGATTTCTCCTTCATCGGATATTCCAAACCCTGTATTTCCCGTCCCGGACTTTCGTATTCCTATCTCGGCTATCTCTTGACATATATCTCTTTCCTTTGACATTTCTTGACATCTGCAGTTCCTATTGATAATTCCCTTTCCCCCTGCTTCACAATTATTGTGCCATTGCCCTCAGTTATTATTCCACCATTCTGACGCCATTCCGATTCATCCCTTACTTTGTTCTGGAAACCCGAAACTCCAATTCGTCCAACATACTTTAGCAGCTTTATATCTTCTGGACTCTTCAGTATATAAACCCTCTTGTACCCTCCAATATTTCCTTAGTTCAAATATCAACTAAATCCCGTTCTCTCCTGCAAAGTTTCCACTTCACTCTGAAACCCACTTCAGTCCTTAAGTTGACCTTAGGATTGTCCTCCAACCCTCTGCCCTAAAATTAAGGAACAGAACTTGTACAGGGGCACAGCACATAAGCTGAAGCCAAAGTTCCTTGCCCTCCGACCCCCCTCAGGGATTCCCAATCAACTCTGCCATTCCGTGCACTCTGGACTCATCCGGGAATTCCAGGATTGAACCTGGACTTGACACATATAGGGTGTGCTAAAGCTTAGAGCATGTTCACTTAGACTAACCCCAAAAGGAATGCCACATGGTTTTCTATGTGATAAGCAAAAAAAAAACACAGAACAGGCAATGCATAAGGTGCCATTTGGACAGCAAAAGGTTGGAATGGACAAATCATTATACATCACATGACCAATGCATGTGTATATATATGAATTGAAGATCTGGAACATTCCAGATTCCATTCCATACCTACTACCATCATGTCCAGGTCAAATTCATCAAGAAATAGCCAGACATCTAATGGCTTCCCTTGTTGTCAAGGACCAGTTGATCTGAAAACCCTAGATGGCACAGACAAGAAAACCAGGAAGCCCCATGCCAAGTGTACTACCAAGGAAGAAACTATTTTTGTGGAATTTCTACTTTCTCAGTGCTCATCAAGTGGCAATGGCAGCAATTTCAAAAACCTACATTCACTGCAGCTGCCATGCACCTAAAGGACAAGTTCCCAAATACCTCAGATGCAGAGAAGGTGGGTGTTGTTTGCCAAGGTAAATGGACAACAGTAAGTCACTTTGTTGAAGTTAATATCTCATCAATAATAATGATCAATGTCTGATGTATGTGCCTGACAGCCCAAAGCTGCCTACAATGCAGTCATGGATATACAAACATCAGGGTGTACTTGGAGTGATGAGCACAGTGTGTTGGCAACACCCTAAACACAAATAATGTGTTTGAGTCAACCACAAAAGATACTGATCTAGAACCCTAGTTGTTTTGAGTGAAAACCCAAAGAGAACTTGATTGAGTTCTCTGGGTGTTGCATTGCACTATATATACTGTACATGAATGTGCACAGACCAAGCTGTGTGTGGAAAAGCTATATTACTAGATAGATATAAAAGGTAACTGCATGGGAAAGTATGATGTCATGAGGTTCTAGAAGAATCTGGGCATAAGGTATGTGTGTAACATGCGGCATGATGTCATATGCTGTCATGGTGTCAAAGTCCAGGGTCAATCCTGGAATTCCCGGAGAGTCTGGAGTGTGGGGAAAGGCATAAGGAGTTGGGAATCTCTGAGGGGGAGTTGGAGGGGCAAGGGACTTTGGCTTCAGCTTATGCTGTGCCCCTGTATGAGTTCTGTCCCTTAATGTCAAGGCAGAGGTTCAGAAGACAATCCTAAGTTCAACTTAAGGACTGAGAGAGGTTTCAGAGTGAAGCAGAGACTTTGGAGGATAGAACAGGATTTGGTTGATATGTGAACCAAGGAAATATTACAGAGTAAAGGCAGGTTTATATACTGAAGAGTCCAGAAGATATAAAACTGCTAAAGTATATCAGACAAATCAGGGTTTCGGGTTTCTGGAGTATAGTAAGAGGATGAATTGGAATGACATCAGAATGATGGAATGATAACTGAGGACAATGGTGCAATAATTGTGAAGCAGGGGGAAAGGGAATTATTGATAGGAACTGTGAATGTCAAGGGATGTCAAAGGAAAGGAACATATGTCAAGAGATAGCTAAGATAGGAGTATGAAAGTCCAGGATGGGAAATATGGGATTCAGGATATCAAGTGAAGGTGAAAATCTTCTAAGGTAAAGTCCAGGGCTTGGGGTTTGGGGTTTGATCATAAGGGGCCGAAAGTGTGTCATATGGGTAGGGAAAGTTTTGGGATGTGATACATAGGTCTAGGCATAGTTGGCCATGTGATTAGTCACATGACTACTTAGATTAGATAAAATGATAATGTCTGATAAGAGAAGATAAGTGGAAAATGACTATTCGTAACACAGTGCAGGAATTGTTTTGAAGTACAATGACATCTGGGATTGGTATGTCAAGGTATGTACCATTTCCCCTGCCTCTCATCTCATCAGTGAATATATAAGTGAATATTCCTAGTGACATCCTACAGCAAAACTCTTCAAAAATGAGGGCTTCAGACACCTCAATGCTATTGAGCAAATGATGCCAAAAATTGTGAAAGGAACTCATGTTCTTTGGTCCCCATCAGTGTTCCTCACCACCAGTTCAAGCATAGCCACTGCCAGTAGCACAAACATATTTACCTCCCCCACTCTTCCTAATCTAAGTCACCTTTCCATTGCATCCAACAAGAATACTAGCAACATTTTGGCTGCATATTCAGGTGATCTGTCATTGGTCACCCCCTCTGTTCCATCCTGCTTTCTTGCCTCAAGCTCTAACTCAGATGCTTCTTCTGTGGCCCCATCTTCTGTGTTGACCAGTATTAGCCATACAAAGTGCAAAATGACCTCAACTCGCTCAGCTGTTGAATCTGAGGGCAGCTCTTGAAAACACATGTGGCCACCTTCTGTAGTGGTGAAGGCACAGCAAGATGGAAGTGATGCAATTTCCAAGATGACACACATGTTCAAAGATTTTGCAAAAACATTCAACAGCACCAACTTTCAGGCTGATCCCCCCACCTACTCCATCCTGCTGTTGTCTAGGCATGATTTTCTCACAAAATCACAGCAGCTTGACATCACTGAACATCTCTCCAAGAATCCAACCAAGCCACAATTTTTGCCAATTTTCCTGAGAAGACTTGGATTTTATGATTGGAGAGGATGTTCCAAGGCATGCAACCCCATAGTGATGAGGACAGCAGAATGAATGAGTAGCTCTACATTATGATTTTACAGTACTGTGTGTTTTCTTGTGTTAAAATTCTACTCCATGATCATACAGTATCTGGCAATGGAAGTTGTAGTCTCCTGTGCTCATCAAGGTAGTCCTCCCACATCTCTTCAGCAATATGTTCCCACCTGCTATCTGCCCTCCATCATTCAGCAGCATCAGCTGGCCCATCTCTGAGCTTCCCCAAAGCAACATCTTGTTCAATCTCCAGAAGATTGTCCAGAAAGTTCTTGTCAGATAGGTCTGGATCATACTTCTGAATAAAGTTGTGCAGTGCACATAGTGCTATTGGGATCCATGCTTGAATATCAAAACTACATATATTCAGGTGCAAGTTGCAAAATGCACCACTGATGTTTTAGAATGCCAAAAATGTGTTCAATCACATTGTGAAGTCCAGCATGACATTTGTTGACAACTCTTCTTTGTTCCATGGCCTGCATAAATTATTAACTTGGTGTCAAGTAATGAAAACAATGAAAATACTTTAACTTAGCCTGCCACCACTCTTCTAAATGGTAACAGACACCACAATATGGGATGAGGAGGGTATCACAGGTGCTGAAACCAGCATCTGCAAGGAGGTATTGCCTCTCAGGCATGCATAGGTCATTTACATGGGTATCTGTCAACAATGCAGCATCTGCAATTGAGCCATCCTGTCAAGTCCGGGTTCAATCCCGGAATTCCCAGATATTCTGGAGCGCGCGGAATGGCGGAGTTGGTCGGGAATCCCTGAGGGGGGTTGGAGGTGTAAGGAACTTTGGCTTCAGCTTATGTGCTGTGCCTCTGTATGAGTTCTGTTCCTTGATTTCAGAGCAGAGGGTCGGAGGTCAATCCTAAGGTCAACTTAAGGACTGAGGGGGTTCAGAGTGAAGCAGATCAGGAGAGAACGGGATTTATTTGAACTAAGGAAATATCAGAGAGTACAAGGGGGTTTATATACTGAAGAGTCTGGAAGATATAAAGATGTTAAAGTATGTTGGACGAATTGGAGTTTTGGGTTTCCAGAAGAAAGTAAGGAATGAATCGGAATGGCGTCAGAATGGTGGAATACTGACTGAGGGCAATGGTGCAATAATTGCGAAGCAAGGGGGAAGGGAATTATCAATAGGAACTGTAGATGTCAAGAAATGTCAAAGGAAAGAGACATATGTCAAGAGATAGCTGAGATAGGAATACGAAAGTCCGGGATGGGAATGCAAAAGTCTGGGACGGGAATGCAGAAAGTCCAGGACGGGGATGTGGAAGTCCGGGATGGGAAATATGGGGTTCAGAATGTCTGATGAAAGAGAAATCTTCTAAGGTAAAGTCCAAGGCTCAGGATTCGGGATTTGATCATAGGGGGCTGGAATTGAGCTGGATGGGTTAGGGAAGTTTCGGGATGTGACAGTATCCGGAATTGGGCCGGAATTGGGCCGGAATTGGGCTGGATGGGTTAGGAGAGTTTCGGGATGTGACACATCCCATCTGCAAAGTGAATATATAAATGAAAACTGAAGTCAAATATGAAAAGGCAATTTTGCAACAGAAAACCCTTCCAAGTGCACATATAGGAATGCTCTTCCATAGGAATGAAAGCACATATATGGATGCCATCTACTGCACCAATGCATTGATCAAAGAATTGAAATTGAGGATCATTGAGAATGATGTCTGCTACTGGAGTTGTGGCCATTTGTCACATCCCAAAACTTTCCCAACCCATCCGACCCAATTCCGGCCCCCTATGATCAAATCCCGAATCCTGAGCCTTGGACTTTACCTTAGAAGATTTCTCTTTCATCGGACATTCTGAACCCCATATTTCCCATCCCGGACTTCCACATCCCCGTCCTGGACTTTCTGCATTCCCGTCCCAGACTTTTGCATTCCCATCCCGGACTTTCGTATTCCTATCTCAGCTATCTCTTGACATATGTTCCTTTCCTTTGACATTCCTTGACATTCACAGTTCCTATTGATAATTCCCTTTCCCCCTGCTTCACAATTATTGCGCCATTGCCCTCAGTTATTATTCCACCACTCTGATGCCATTCCAATTCATCCCTTATTTTGTTCTGGAAACCCAAAACCCTGATTTGTCTGACATACTTTAACAGTTTTATATCTTCTGGACTCTTCAGTATATAAACCCACTTATACTCTCTGATATTTCCTTAGTTTGAATATCAAGAAAATTCCATTCTATCCTGCGAAGTCTCCACTTCACTCTGAAACCTCCTTCAGTCCTTAAGTTGATCTTAGGATTGTCTTCTGACCCTCTGCCTTGAAATTGAGGAACAGAACCCATACAGGGGCACAGCACATAAGCTGATGCCAAAGTTCCTTACCCCTCCGACACCCCTCAGGGACTCCCGACTGACTCTGCCTTTCTGCGTGCTCCGGAACTATCCAGGAATTCCAGGATTGAACTTGGACTTGACACCATTGGAAACTTGATTTGTGAGGTGTAGAATGGATCTAACAAAGAGAAAATTAGCATAGACTTGAAATATCTATAATTTTTAGAACTGCCACAGAAGCCAACACAAAGGCCTCCTATACTTTGTGTCACATCCTGAAACTTTCCCTACCCATATGACACACTTCCGGCCCCTTATGATCAAACCCCAAACCCCAAGCCCCAGACTTGACCTTATAAGATTTTCCCCTTCACTTGATATCCCAAATCCCATATTTCCCATCCCAGACGTTCATATTCCTATCTCAGCTATCTCTTGACATATGTTCCTTTACTTTGACATCCCTTGACATTTACAGTTCCTATCAATAATTCCTTTCCCCCTGCTTCACAATGCCATGGTCCTCAGTTATCATTCATCATTCTGATGCCATTCCAATTCATCCTCTTACTTTACTCCAGAAACCTGAAACCCCGATTTGTCCGATATGCTTCAATAGTTTTATATCTTCTGGACTCTTCAGTAGATAAACCTGCCTTTACTCTGTAATATTTCCTTGGTTCACATATCAACCAAATCCTGTTCTATCCTCCAAAGTCTCTGCTTCACTCTGAAACCTCTCTCAGTCCTTAAGTTGAACTTAGGATTGTCTTCTGAACCTCTGCCTTGACATTAAGAGACAGGACTCATATAGGGGTGCAGCACATAAGCTGAAGCCAAAGTTCCTTGCCCCTCCAACCCCCCTCAGTGATTCCAGACCCCCTTCGCCTTTCCCCACACTCTGGACTCTCCAGGAATTCCGGGATTGAACCCGGACTTGATGCTTTGTAATGGTGTCAGATGAACATTGGAATCTTTCTCCAGCATGGTGGGATGACAATCCAGTTACACAAGTATACAAAAATATAGCTAATCGTTCTTTTACTGATACACCATTGCATGATCAACTAATAACTGGGCAATGAAACCATTCCAAACTTACAGTGACTCCATAAACTGTTGCAATGTTTGGCCTAAATGCAATGTGCAAAGCATATCACAAAAGGGTGTGAGAATCTCTTGCTTAGCTCTGGTGACGCGCATTGTAGTAGTCACTCCTGGCTACAAATTGGTCCCTGGGTCATGTGATTTACTTCAGGGGCTGTGGAGATATGCCAATTATAAGACAGTAACACCATTGCAATGGTTTATATACTCTGTGATAAATTAGGGTATTTGAGAAATATCAGTACTTGGTATAGCCTCCCTTGGCCTTAATCACTGCCTCAACCCTCCTAGGCATGCTTTCAATCAACTTCTGACACTCTGCTGCTGAAATCCTCTCCCACTCCACCTAAACTCTCTCCCACTCCATCTAAACTCTCTCCCACAATTCCTCTATTCCTTTAGGAGGGTGTTCATACTCTGCAAGCTTTCTTTTGAGGCAACCCCAGGCATGTTCTATGGGGTTAAGGTCTGCAGACTGTGCAGGCCACACCATGGTCCTAAAATTCTGCTCCTCTAGCCACTTCTTGACCTTCTTGCATGTGTACTTGAGGTCATTGTCCTGCTGAAAGATGATGTCAGGAGGATTCAGACCATAATACCTCAGGGAATCATGAAGTTCATCCTTTAAAATTTGAAGGTAAAGGTCACCATCCATCCTACCATCAATCTTGGCAGCATATCCAACTCCCTGCCAAGTCATACAGCCCCACATCATCAAAGAACCTCCTCCAAACTTCACTGTTCCCTCTACTAGCCTATATTGAGCCCCTCTCCTGGCTTTTTCCACACCCATTTGCATCCATCTGACTCTAGGCGATTGATTTTAGTCCCATCAGACCATACTACCTTCTTCCAATCCTCCACGGTCTAGTCCTTGTGAGCAGAGGCATAGTCTGACCAGGCCTTGCATTTTTGCTTGACTACAACCTTTAAACCAGTCTTTTTCAAGGCCTGGTGGACAGTATTAGGGTGGAGGGGTTGATTAATGATACTGGTAAGGGTTTTGGTGATCTGGACAGCATTCTCTGCCTTGTGAGTAGAGATGAGGTGGATGGCATGATGGACATTAGCAGGGGAAAGCTTGGATGGATGACCTCCAGTGGACTTCTGCAGCTCTGAGCACTCTTTGGCACAAAGCCTAGAGATGGTAGAGGTATGCAAACCAGTGGATGTGGCAATAGAATGAGAAGAATGAGCAGAGTCAAGCAGAGTAATGATGGTATTCTTTTGGGTAGCAGAGAGGGATTGCATGATGATTGTGGTTGAAAGGAAAGAGGCGTGTGAACTTTTTCAAACTCAGACATAGTATTTATATATGTATATTTGCTTGTAGCACCAAACAACTGCAGCTATCCCTTCATTTCCACCTCTTAAGCTAAGAGTACATAAACCGTTGCATCCACAGCCCCTGAAGCAAATCACATGACCCAATGACAGATTTGTAGCCAGGAGTGACTACTACAATGCATGTCACCAGAGCTAAGCGAGATTCTCATGCCCCTTTGTGATATGCCTTGCACATTGCATTTCGGCCAAACATTGCAACTTTTGGGCTATTCACATTGAGCTTCTAGCAGTGTGGGGAAGCAAAGAGAGAGAGCTAGGAGGGTGTGTAGAAGGCCTTCCCTAGGTTGGGGGAGGATGGAGGCAGCTCTGGGTGCTGACCACTTACAGAGCTGACTGACCAGTGGTGTGCTGAGACCAGGAGAACGACCAGCCCAAGAGAGAGAAGGCACAGCTGTGGGAGACAAAGGAACAAGGCATACCCAACCCAACTGAGGAAGGCTGAGACAGAGATAGGGTAAAGAGGAGATAGGTTTCTAACAAAAACTATAGGAGGGCAGTGATTGTCCGGACTCAGCTGCTGCCAAATAGGGGTGTTAAAGTATGTTGGACGAATTGGAGTTTCGGGTTTCCGGAAGGAAGTAAGGAATGAATCAGAATGGCGTCAGAATGGTGGAATAATGACTGAGGGCAATGGCACAATAATTGTGAAGCAGGGGGAAAGGGAATTATCGATAGGAACTGCAGATGTCAAGGAATGTCAAAGGAAAGAAACATATGTCAAGAGATAGCCGAGATAGGAATACGAAAGTCCGGGACAGTAAATACGGGGTTCGGAATGTCTGATGAAAGAGAGATCTTCTAAGGTAAAGTCCAAGGCTTGGGATTCAGGATTTGATCATAGGAGGCCGGAATTGGGCCAGATGGGTTAGGAAAGTTTCGGGATGTGACACCCACTAATAATTCTTATCTTCATAGTCATATATTTATTTATTCCTAACTTCACACTTCACTTTCCTAGTATTGTTATCTTGTATTTACTGGCATATAATTGTTATATTTCATACTACTTCATCCCAGTACTATATACTCTACCTTAGTACTCAGGCTTTCATTTCAAGTCCCCTATATTTGTCTGTCGCGGGATTTCAATCTGAGCGGGATTACCGGCAGGTCTTGAATGGCACTTCTGTCACAGCAAGTCACACTCACGTGATGTTGGATGGATCCACATGAGGCCTACCTTGCTCTTTCAGACTCCAGACCATTCAAGTTGCTGACTCGTTTTGCCGTCAGAGGTCTTGCTGCCTACCCACAAGCAGAAAGGGGCCATATGGCCCTCCTCCACGCCATTGATGCTGCACAACGTGAACACGGCGAGCATCAAGTGACTGAATGCAGTCACCAATTCTGCAGCCGTGCCCTTGCACTCCACCAGTTGCCCAGTCTCCTTCCGTCTCAGCTTGTAGGTCGACGTTTTAGGCACTCTGCCACTACTCTACTCCCCTCCCCCAAGTGTGTGTCGGTGGCCACCATCTGTCCCATTGGTGCATAGTACCACGCTGGTAGTTCTCTCTTCTTTTCGTGGTCGACCTTCCTTTGTTAGTTACTGGCAATCACTAATTCACCACAACCTGTATGTCTATATCATATTTCTCTTGTGTCTAGTCTGTTTGCTGCCACAGGAAAACGAGTTGTGGGCTATTCAACACGTTTATCAAGCCTTTCGACTGACGAGAGTTGCGAATTTGGTCGTCTTATTATGTAATCTAGTCGCAAACCCGACCAAAAGAGGCAGGCGAACCCAAATCACATGCCATCTCACTTGCAGGGGCACAGCATGTAAGTTAAGTTTTTCAAGATAAAATAAGTATAATTAACCAACGAAACTTACCTGCGGTTCTATAAGTCCTGTAAGTGAGGTCCCCACCTTGCTGACTCAGCATGTCGGGTGAGCTGCTGAATGGCATCTGTCTGAGTCTGGCAGCCCACAGTAGAGGATGGGTCCATTAGATTTCATGGAAATACCTTGCAGTGTAAGGTCATGGTGCTCTGCGTGAGGAAGGTAGTGCATCCAAGCTGCAGGGAGTCCTTTTTCTATTTTATTTATTTGGACCACATGTCTTGAGCTGGTGTTAGGAAGGTGTTGAGGAAGTCCATTAACGCATGTGTGCATGGACATACCTTGTAGCGTAAGGTTACAATGCTCTGTGTGAGCAACGTAACCCTTTCAAGTGCCAGGGAGTCCTATTTGGACCACATTTGTCAAGCTGAGAGGTGTCAGAGGAGGCCTAGGATGGCCCTGCCACGTTCGGAAGTGCATTGGCATTGGTTGTCAACCTATGCCTGATTATGTCAAATCCTGACCTAGGGTGTCATGAGTCTCCTTTGTTTCAAAGTTTCAAAGTTGGTCCTCATTCTCGAAATGACTGTAACTTAAAATTAGATAACACCTGTACAATGTGCTCTGACCTTTAGGCGGGTTCAGGACATCCAAAGCGATAGTAAAGCTGCAGCCTTGCGGCAGGAGAGATGAGAAAAAGTGCACTAGCCTCCAACTTACAGAAAAAACTTGCAAAACTTACCATAAGTTTTTCATAGTGACTCACTTATCTCACTTTACTATGCCAAATCTTCACTTAATTGCACTTTACAGTAAATGTGTGCAAAGTTCCTGCAAGAAGGCTTCATTTCACCTATGTTTTTTCTCTTTACAATCATGCACATTCACACATTGATTTGTAGTCAGTCACGCACTTTTTCTCTTTCACTCCTTGGTGAACAACATGGCCTACCTCAGTGACAATGTGCACGACTTGGACCTCAATGCCTGCCTGATTAGGCTACCTTAGGTAAGCCAAAGGCATCCACCCCATGCTTTGTAGTACCTTTATTGTACTACCAGGAACTTCATCATGCATCTCATTCAGGTGGCACCACAACAAGCTTGTGCTTGATTCCCCGTCCTAGCAGGAATCTGAGCCTCACATTGTACATCAGTAAGCTTTATATTCATTCAAAATGGTATTCTATGTCAATAAACATCACTACTAGCTACTACAAGGTCATGACCTGGCTCAAGTTGGTGAAGGTAACTGACCACAGCCAACACCACTGACCATCAGGATTCCACCTTGCACTGCTGCCCCATCACCACTATCCTCCAATCTCACTCTCGTCTCAACCGCCACACATTCACCTCAGTGAGCCCACGTCCCCGCAGACAAAGCAGTAGGCCCGAGGTCATTGTGCCAATGGCATACCAGATGGCAAACCGTGCCGCAGGCTGCCGTCCTATTCAGTCCTGAAGGCAGGCCTCATCATTCCTGATGTGCCTGTCCCATGCACTGATGGAACGTGCTGCCCAAAGAAGGAGTCACAGAGAGACATCGTCAAGCACTGGCTGACGGGCAACCCCGAGCTTGGCCTTCACATGCCATTCAAGGACTGGCCACCTGAGTGGACCCAGGGCAACAACCAGGTGTTTGCAGGGAAATATCATGAGTGGTCCATCATCACACTTGAATTCGACAATACATGAGTACTGCTGCTTCAGGCTCTTAGATTGTTCAAGTTGCTGACTCGTTCTGCCACCACAGGTACCAGTCTGACAAGGCACATTTCCTCGCTGCCTACCCACAGGCGGAAAGGGGCCATATGGCACTCCTCCACACCATCAATGCTGCACAACAGGAATAGGGCAAGAGGCTGACACGGAAATGTCGAAATTGCGAGTCCGAGTCATCAAGTGACTGAACACAGTCACCAATTCCGCAGCTGTGCCCTTGCACTCCACCAGTTGCCCAATCTCCTTCCATCTCAGCTTGTAGGTCGACATTTCAGGCACTCTGCCACTACTCTACTCCTTGTGCATTCATGACCATTGTCCATCCCACCAGCTCTCCCGACTTGCTGCCATGTCATCCACCGGTGCATGGTACCATGCTGGTAGTCCTCTCTTCCTTTTGTGGTCGTCCTTCCTTCCTTCGTTATAGTTACTGGCACTCACTAATTCACCACAACCTATATGTCTGTATCATATTTCTCTTTGTGTGTCTAGTCTGTTTGCTGCTGCAGGGAGACGAGTCAGGGGCTAATCCAGCCTTGCGACCGACTGACAAGAGTTGTGATTCGGTCGTCTCATTATTATGTAATCTAGTCACAAAGCAAGGGAACCCCAACCGAAAGAGGCAGGCAATCCCAAATCACATGCGTTCTCACACCGCCTGGCGGGGCACAGAAGTAAGTTTAACTGGCGGAATTTACGGTGCTGTTGTAAATGCATAAATGTGACTCACCTTGGAGAATCCCGAATTACACTGCCACAAGCAGGGCAAGGCACATCAGTGGTGGTGAAAGGCCCAGGTGGAACAGCGCGAGCGGTCGACATGGGGGAAAGAAATTTCAGCTGAAAACACTGCAGAACGTGGCGTGGCAATGCCAATGTAGACCGAACATCTGTTTGACCCGAGGATGAGTTGTGTGTTTGCAACTTTGAAGCCACTGTCAAGACTCAACACCGTGATGAGCCTGACTGTGGTGTTACAACGCAAGTGCATAGCATGAGCGGCGCCAAAGAAGAAAAATCGAGATGGGCAGAAGGCAATATATGACCAGTGGTAGTAGACGTACTGGTATTATATGCAACACATCAATCAACCCAACCAGGAGTGTTTGCAGGCAGCAATTGTGCGCGTGAGGAGTTCAGGGAGTCCAAGTCCAAATGAATGGCACCAGCGAGGCGGGCAGATCGAAATAAGTCGACAGACAGCAGATGAACTCGTATTTGAATACGAGCTCAGCTCAGAGGTAAAAGTGCACGTCTTCAGGCCAGGAAAAAATGCTTGAGGTTCAGGAACATTTAGAGCGAGGAGATGAAGGCTACGAAGGTCGGACAGGCATTAAAGATGACGGGTGTGTGTGGAGGATGAGGGCAATGCACAGACCGCCGGATTTACGAGGAATTTACCGAATTTACAGTAAATTTGGACCATCTCACACTTTACCTCACTTTACCCACCATTCATTCACTTTACACCACTTTACAACTCATTCAACCTCTTAACACGTGTCCAACACAAGGTTTCACTTTCTCATTTTTTTTCTTTGATTACAAGTGTGCTACTCCAGACCTTGCTGCATTTTTCCCCTACTTTTCCACTCGTCCCAGCCTTCCGCTTCTCCTGGTTGCCCGTCCACTGACTCCTGACCCAACACAACAGTTTCCCAATCAGGATACATTATGTAAGTTAATGGTTGTGTTTGCAGCACTCCGGAGCCTGCTTCGACACCGACGTGTTCACCGCTCACACATGTCTTGACAGTAGCCACCCATCCCTGGACCGGAACATCAATGAAAACTCAGGCTACGCAAGCTCCAAAAGGTAGTTGACTCCAGACACATTCCGATTAGCTCTCTTCATTTCATTTCTGACACAGACTCGGATGTTGGAGTTCAAACGTTGTGTGGCTATGCCACAGCTTATATAATCACGTACTTATACTTCCATTCGTTCATACCCAGCTACCTCAGTGACTACTGCCTAGTACACTGAGGTAAGACCATTGTTACTCTCGTTTACTTACATTGCTAATACTCCTGTAGCTTATATCTTACTACAGGTGAATATAGTGACTACTGCCTACTACACTGAGCTTATATCTTACTACAGGTTATGAGCCCCAAGCTTCATAACTAAGTTAGAAGTCTCGAAGAAAATTTGCTCAATCCCTCGTAACAGTCCAAAAGATGTCTACAAGCAAATCCTGTGATGTACACCACAAGATCCCGAAGCTGGATGCTTCTGGGAAGAACTGGTCTTTGTGGAAGGCCAGACTTGAAGTGACATTGACAGGGAGAAAATTGCTTAACTACCTGCATGGCACGAAGCCAATGCCTATCGATCCCACAGTTGGGAAATCGCCAGCATGGGTGCCAACGACACCAGCTGAGATAGCTGAGGTAGCAGACTATGAGGACCTCGAGGAATGGACCAAAAAAGATGCCCTCGTATGAGACCAAATCGCCGCTGCAATCCCTGATTCCCTCTTTATCCGCCTTGTATCAAAATCCACTGCCAATGAATACTATGAGACGCTGAAGAGTCAATTCCAAGACCATTCATTGGTTGTCGGTGTCAAGCTGAGACGTCAGCTCGGCGAGATGAAATTAAAGGATGGCGGGGATGCTCATGCTCACCTCGACAAGATGTTTTCGATTTGCGAAAACCTTGTGTCCATGGGACGACCAGTTTCAGACAAAGACCTGTTCAACATAATCTTCACTTCGCTCCCATGCAGCTATAATACAGTCCTTTCGTCAATTTTGTCAAGCATGAAGTTGCATAGCAGAACCATTACCTCCAACACCCTCATATCCCTCATACTCGATGAGTACGACCACCTAGTTGCACAAGGTGGTGGGAAGCCAAAGCCCAAAGACGATGATGTAGCTTTTGGGGCTGACACATCAAAGAAAGGGAAACGTTGAGGAAGAAAATTTACAGGGGACTTGTCACATCCCGAAACTTCCCTAACCAATCCGGCCCGATTCTGAACCCCGGCCCTCATACTTTACCTTAGACAATTTCTCTTTCATCAGACATTCCGAACCCCATACTTCCCGTCCCGGACTTTCCGCATTCCCGTCCCGGACTTTCCACATTCCTGTCCCGGACTTTCGTATCCCTATCTCGGTTATTGCTTGACATATGTCACTCTCCTTTGACACTTCTTGACATTTACAGTTCCTATCAATAATTCCCTTCCCTCTTGCTTTGCAATTATTGCGCCATCGCCTTCAGTCATCATTCTACCATTCTGATGCCATTCCGATTCATTCCTTCCTTTCTTCCGGAAACCTGAAACTCTGATTCGTCCGATAGTACTTTAACATCTTTATATCTTCCGGACTCTTCAGTATATAAACCCGCTTGTACCCTCCATCCACCATTCTGATGCCATTCCGATTCATTCCTTACTTTCTTCCGGAAACCCAAAACTCTGATTCGTCCAACATACTTTAACATCTTTATATCTTCCGGACTCTTCAGTATATAAACCCACGTGTACTCTCTGATATTTCCTTAGTTCGAATATCAACTAAATCCTGTTCCTTCCTGATCCTCTCCCTTCCAATTCTCTAAGTCCTTAAGTTGACCTTAGGACCAGCCTCCGACCCTCCGCTCTTAAATTAAGGAACCGAACTCGTACAGGGGCGCAGCACATAAACTGAAGCCGCAGTTCCTTACCCCTCTGACCCCTTTCAGGAATTCCCGCAAAACCCTGCCTCCTCCGCAACTTCGGACTATCCGGGAATTCCGGGAAAGAACCCGGACTTGACAGGACTGCTATAACTGTGGCTGGAAGACTAAAGGGAAGAAAGACACGTCAGGCAAAGACTCGAAGGAAGGAAAAGCGAATGCAGCTGCTGAAGCGAGCACTGAGACCGACACAGTATGGCTGGCAGAATCCAATGCGGAAGGCCATGATGAGCCAGAGGCTACATCAATGCTGCCCTATGCTACGCTGGCCCAAGCATTGACAACTACTACAGTTGAGCTCTACGACAGTGGCGCTTCGCAACACCTATCTCCCTATAAAGCTCATTTTATCAACCTCGTATCTATCCCCCCAAAACCCATCACTGTAGTGGACAACCGCACATTTAATGCCATTGGACAAGGCAGCCTACACATCAAAGTCCTGAATGGAAAGTTGATGACTCGCGTTTTGTTGAAAAACATTTTGTACGCACCATCAATGGGGGTAACCCTCGTGTCCATTAGCCAGCTTGCAGCTGCAGGATATGCTGCTGTATTTCGCAATGCGGTCGGTTGCATCTTCAACCCTCATAGAAAGCTGCTAGGGGAAGTACTGGTCAGCAATGGCCTGTATCGTGTACGATGCCCAATTACGAACCAGTCCTTTGCGGGCACAGTGGGAGCGGTCGAAACTCTTACCATAGAAGACCTCCATGCGCGATTGTCACACATTGCACCAGCTACTATTCGCGAAATGTTAGCAAAGGGAATGGTAGAGGGAGTCAAGCTCGACCCACTTCACGAGAGCATGGGACAATGCAAGTCCTGTGAATATGCGAAGGCCACTCATAAGCCTATTGGGAAGATTCACGAGCCACAACGTTGTGCAAAGTTCGGTGACGAGGTGCATACAGATCTTTGGGGGCCATCGCCTACCCAAACTCCTGGAAAGAAGAGCTACTACACATCATTCACAGATGACTATATGTGCTATACCCACCTATACCTGCAGACCTCGAAATCCGAAACCTTTGATTCCTACAAGGAATACAAAGCCTGGGCCAAGACGCAGCATGGAACGTCAATTAAACGGCTGTGGTCGGATCGAGGGGGGGAGTACCTGAGCAATGAGTTTACCCGCCACTTGAAAGCAGCAGGGACGGAACGACAACTCACCATGCACAATACCCTGCAGCACAACGGTGTCACCGAGTGACTCAACTGTACGCTCATCAAACGTGTTCGTGCCATTGCACATGGGACAGGACTCCCAAAGTTCCTGTGGGGCAAAGTGTTAGCACACGTCATCTATATGAAGAATTGCACAGCATCACGAGTGCTCAATGACAAGACACCGTATGAGCTGCTGTATGGGAAGCAGCCAAATATATCAAATGTACCATGCTGGGGTAGCCGCATATGGGTACATGACCCAAATGCCTCCAAACTCAATGCAAGAGCATGCAAGGGGCATTGGGTGGGCTTCGACGCTGAGAGCGGGGGCCACCGCGTGTACCTTGAAGACCGTCATATGGTTGCTATTGAACGAAATGTCTCATTCGAGAGACGTGAGGCGCCAGTATTGAGTCCAAGAGGCCCACCGATTGAGAGGGAGAAAAGAAAAGGGTTGGACAACAATCAGCGTGCTGATCTCGAGGATCCAGCAATGGCCGATGTACCCAAGTCCTCACCTCACTCCTCTGTCACCATGAAGCCTCCCATCGCACCCAATAACCCAGATGCACCAACTTTGACTAGTCTTGATCCACTCAGCTCAATTTTGAACAACCACCTATGCAAACCCTCAGGCGCTCAACTCGTCAATGAACTGAAACTCACTATATGTGAATGCTGCACAATGGCATGGGCACGCATGATGGATGAGAAGGGGAACCAAAATTTCCCCTGGGTCTTCAGCCTGTTGTGGGCCAATGTGAGAGCGGTGGAGACAGTGCGGGAGGAGTTGCTGATGCCAGCGCTGGCATGCAGTGGGAATTGGAAGGCAAGAACTCTGCTTATGCAATGTTTGCAGGAACTCAGCAGGTGAAATTGACAAGTACAAAGCTCGTCTCATCACACGTGGATTCATGCAAGTTCAGGGGGTGGACTACTATGAAACTTACACCCTTGTAGCTCGTCTCACGTCCCTCCGGCTCATCTTAGCCATTGCCGCACATCATGATTGGGACATTGACATTTTTGACTTCCACAGTGCCTTCCTAAATGGAAAATTGGACAACAACAAGATCATTTACATGGAACTCCCACCTGGTTTTGATAAAGGTGGTAGAGATCTTGTTGCCCATTTACATGTTGCACTTTACGGATCCAAGCAGGGGGCCCTGAAGTGGTATCAACGGCTTTGCAAGGAACCCACTGCACTGGGATTTTGCCACACTGATGCTGATTGGGGAGTCTTCATAGCGAAAATAGGCATTCATTTACTCATTTTAGCCTTGCACGTTGACAACTGTACCGTGACGGGAAGTTTGAAGGAACTCGTCAAAGCTTTCAAGGTCAAAATTGGTTCGCAATTCAAAATCACTGACCTTGGGCCTATCACCTGGCTACTTGGCATGCGAGTGACTTGTGATCGTAATGCTCGCACTCTATCCATCTCGCAAGAACCATTCGTTGAAGCAATACTGCAAAATATAATTTCACCGATCAGAAACCTGTCTCCATCCCCATGGACCCGAATATTCAACTCTTGCAAAACCAGTCTCCAAAATCTGCCATCGACATTGCCAAGATGTGACAAGTGCCATTTCGCGAAGCCTTAGGCTCACTTATGTACCTTGCCATTGGTACACGGCTGGATCAACCCCTTCTGAATGTCATCATAGTCATGGTCAGGAAGCGTCTGACCATCCTCGAGCTGCTTACCAACAAAGAGATCTGGGGGGGTGGTGTTTGTCAGGCAGAATGCTCATCTTGTCCTGTATCTTGGCCTTGACATTGACAATGGTGTCTGAGGACTTAACCTTGAGGGTGACGGTCTTCCCGAGTGCTACACACCTCCGCTAAAATGCAGGAGAGTGCAGGGAGGGCCAAGTCTCCGCAGATCTGCAACTCGGAGCCAGTCTGCTTGGCTGGAGAGCAGAGGAAGCTGTGTGATGTGAGACATGCACAGCACACGATCTAGACGATGTTACTTACCTGTTGTGAACCTGTTAAGTCCGGGTTCGTTCCCAGAATTCCTAGATTGTCTGAAGTGCGGAGGAAGCAGGGTTTGGTGGGAATTCCTGAGGGGGGTTGGAGTTGTAAGGAACTTCAACTTCAGCTTATGTGCTGCGCCCCTGTACGAGTTCTGTTCCTTGATTTCGGAGTGGAGGGTCAGAGATAGAGATCAATCCTAAGATCAACTTAAGGACCAAGGAAGTTTAGAGGGGATCAGGAAAGAACGGGATTTAGTTGATATTTGAACTAAGGAAATATCAGAGTGTACATGCGGGTTTATATACTGAAGAGTCCAGAAGATATAAAGATGTTAAAGTATGTCGGACGAATCAGAGTTTCGGGTTTCCGGAAGAAAGGAAGGAATGAATCGGAATGGCGTCAGAATGAGAGAATAATGACTGAAGACAATGGCACAATAATTGCGAGGCAAGGGGGAAGGGAATTATCCATAGGAACTGTAAATGTCAAGAAGTGTCAAAGGAAAGTGACATATGTCAAGAGATAACTGAGATAGGAATATGAAAGTCCGGGAAGGGAATACAGAAAGTCCGGGACGGGAAGTACAGGGTTCGGAATGTCCAATGAAAGAGAAATCATCTAAGGTAAAGTCCAAGGGCCGGGATTTGGGATCTGGTCATAGGGGTTTGGAATTGGGCCGGATGGGTTAGGGAAGTTTCAGGATGTGACAGTATCCCCCTCTTAGGCACAAACCCTTGAGTGCCTGGATAGGAGTCCGTGATAGGAATAGAAGTATAGTGGAGTTTGAAAAGTGGGGATCAATCTGGGGTGCCTTGCGACCATTGACTGCCTGTTGTTTAGTCCCATCATCCATCATGTCTACTCACTCGCAATCCGATGACAAAATCGCCCGTCTCCAACAAGAGGAGGAAGAACGCGCGTGGGAGTCTGCCCGCAGGATTCAGGAGGCCAGGGAGAAGAAAGCCCGGCGGGAGGCAGAAAAGCGCAAGGAGGCAAGGCAGAAGCTTGAGGAGGAAGCATGGAAGAAAGTGGAGGAGGACGAGAGGAGGAGGAAAGCAGAGGCAGAAGAGTCTGGAGGCCCGGGAGGAGAGCGAAGGGGAGGGTGAGGAGGACGAAGAAGACAAGGAGGACGAGGAGCGCCAGGATGTGCTCGGGGCCCTCTCGGAGTCCTACGAGGCCCAGAGGCGGGCCAATGAGGCCTATCAGGGGGCCATCATGGCCCAGCTGTCAGATGGCCTGGTGGCTTTCCTGGTGTCTCGGGGGTCCCGGTTCAGGGATTCTGGAGAAGGCTGGGGGGCGCCAGAGTGGAAGGGAAAGGAGCGGGATGATGGAGAGGGAGGTCAGGGGACAGATGGGGAGGATGGGGATGAGGAGAAGGATGAGGGTGAGGAGGGAGGTGAGGAGGATGGAGATGGGGAGGTAGTGTAGTGTCTCCCATCGGCCTCCTTATGTACAATTAGCATAGTTTTGTGTTTTGGCGAATCGAACATCGTGTTTCCACCCTCATCCGAGGAAATTAAGGGGTCTGGACTTTCCGGGATATGCAGAGTGAAAGTCCGAGACAAGTTCTGATGTGTGAGCAAGCTCAGTTGCGAGGATCCAGGAAGTTTCTTCATCAGTCCCTTCATAACCCACCCATTTTACCAGGTACAGGAGTTGGCAATTCCTGCGTTGACGGTCAATTTTGGAGTCTAGGATTTCGGAGATTTCGTATTCGGGTTCTCTGTCGACTTCAACTGGGGGAGGTGGGGGTTGGACCCGATTCGGGATGGTGTTCGGAGTTGCAGGTTCCAACTGAGAGACGTGGAAGATGGGATGGACAGTGCACACGGAGTCCGGGAGTCGGAGGGTGAAGGACAGGGGTCCGGCTTGGGCGATGATGGGATAGGGGCCAAGGTTCTTTTCCGAGAGTTTCTTCGAAGGGCAAGTGGAGCGGAAGTACTTCGCCTTGACGAATGCTTGGTCTCCGATCTGGAAGTCCGGTGCCGGAAGTCATCGGGAGTCCGCAGGTCCTTGGTAGCATTGCTGAGTGTGGGCCATTTCTGTGCATAGGAATTTGTGGAGTTCCTATAGGTCGACTGCATATTTACAGGCGTGGGATGAGGTCAGATCCCTTTTTGGGTAGACCAAGACATTAGGGTGGTAGCCTTTGTTAGCGAAGAACGGGGATACTCCTGTGGTAGTGCTAGGGGCATTGTTGTAGGTGAATTCCGCGAGGGGCAGGAGTTCCGACCAATTGTCCTGTTGGTAGTTGCAGTAGATTTGGAGATACTGCTCAAGGGTCTGGTTTGCCCGTTCTGTTTGCCCGTTGCCTTTGGGATGATATCCCGAAGTGAAGTGAAGTCAGATGTCGAGGGCTTTCCTGAGGGAACAGAAGAAGTGGGAGATGAACTCAGAACCCCGGTTGGAGGTGATATGGGAGGGAACTCCGTGCTTGGAAAACACGCGGAGCAGGAATAGTTTTGCGAGGCTCGGAGAGTCAATAGTGTCGTGAGTGGGAATGAATATGGATTGTTTGGAAAGGCGGTCGATGACTATGAGGATTGCGGTGTATCCACCAGAGGACGGGAGTTGTTCGATGAAGTCCATGGAAATGGAGTTCCAGGGCTTTTCGGGGATTGGAAGTTGCTTGAGCATTCCATAGGGGCGGTGTCTTGGAGTTTTAGCTCAGGCGCAGGAAGTGCAGGAACTGACATAGTCCTTGACAAAAGTGTGGAGGCCTGGCCAGGTGTATTCCTGGCGGACGAGCTCTAATGTCCTGTTCTGCCCGAAATGTCCAGATAGGGGGTGGTTGTGCTTGTACCGGAGAATGCAAAGATGGAGGTCCTTAGCTTCTGGGACAAAGATGCAATTGTTGAGGGTCAGGAAACCTTTGGGGTTGACAGCCCACTGGGAGTCCGACGAGTCCGGAAGATGGAGGGAAGCTATGGGGTTGGAGGACAGGGAATCTAGGATGTCCTTGTGAATGTCTTCGATGTCAAGCAGGGACAAGGCCAGGAGGACCGGGGCGAGTAGGATAATTGCTCGTAGGGACGAGGCAAGCTGTTCCTGGGTGAACACCGGACGGAGGTTATGGGGATTGACGTGAGCGTAGTCCTTATCCCCCTCTTTTGGGTAGACGTCCCAGCGTCTAGTGAGGGAGTCGGGCTTGGCTCCTAAGCGTCTGGGGCGGAAGCGGATGACGAGATTGAACTGGGATAGGAATTCTGACCAGCGGGCTTGCCGGCAGGTCAGGACTTTGGAAGTGGAGAAGTATTCCAGGTTTTTGTGGTCGGTAACGACGTCGATAGGGGTGCCGGAACCTTCAAGATAGTGACGCCAATGCCGGAAAGCTTCATGGATAGCAAGGAGCTCCTTATCATGAGTGTCATAGTTGAGTTCCGGGGCTGTCAGAGTGCAGGAGTAGAATGCGACGGGGTGGAATTCCTCGTCTGGACACTGGATCAAGAGGATTCCCACGATAGCATAGTCTGAAGCGTTGGTTTTGACTGTGATAGGACAGTCCGAAATCCGGTGAGTAAGGATAGGGGCTCGGGTGAAGGCGTCTTTGAGTTGGGTGAAGGCGGAGCGGCAGGAATCGTCGAAGTTCCAGGGGGCGTTTTTCTGAGTGAGCCGGGTGAGTGGAACAACAATATCAGAGTAGTTGATGAAACGACAGTAGAAGTTGGCAAAACCAAGGAAGGACTGAATGTCCTTGACTTTCCGGGGTTCGGGCCAATCTCGGACTGCCTGGACTTTCTCCGGGGACATGGTAAGTCCCTGGGGAGAGAGAGACGATAGCCCAGGTATTCGATGGAGTCTGAGTGCCACTCACATTTCTCCGGTTTGGCATAAAGTCCGTGTTTCCGGAGACGCCGAAGGACTTCCCAGACATGTTCTTTGTGAGAAGCCATGTTGTTGGAGTAGATGAGGATGTTGTTGAGGTATACCACAATGCAGACATCTAGGAAGTCTGCGAAGATGCTATTGACAAAGTGCTGAAAAGCCACAGGGGCATTGGTGAGCCTGAAGGGCATCACCAGCCACTCATACAAGCCATAGCAAGTCCGGAAGGCAGTTTTCCACTCATCCCCGGGAGCGATGCGGACGAGGTGGTATGCATGATGGAGGTCAATTTTTGTGTATACCTTGGCGCGGCTAGGGGAATCGAGGAGGTCAGAGATCAGGGGTAAGGGATAGCAGTCTTTTTTCATGATTTTGTTGAGACCTCGGAAATTGACACAGAGGCGGAGGGATCCGTCCTTCTTGCAGACAAAGAGGACGGGAGCGCCGTGGGCGGATTTGGACTGATGGATGAAGCCGTAGCTGAGGTGTTCATCTATGAATTCCCAGAGGGACTCGAGTTCTGTAGCGGAAACCGGGTAGACAGTCCCGAGAGGAGGGGAAGCACCTTCCTCTAAGTCAATCTTGAGATCGAATTCCCTGTGGGGCAGAAGGGTATCAGCCTTGCGCTTACTGAAGACATCAGGAAAATTGTGATAGTCCGGAGGGATGGAGGAAAGATCAACTTCTTTGGGGGTTTTGGAAAATCCAGAGTTCCAGGATATGGAACGGAGTTTGGAATCCTGGGGACAGAGGTGAATGCTGAACTGCTCGGAACCATTGAGTTTGCACGTGCGCACAAAGGCAGCAGCATTGACAAATGAGATGCGAGGAGCTTCACAAGGCGGCTTGTTGGGAGTGTCGGAGTGAGATGGGGGACCAGGGTCCAGAATCTCCGGAGGTGACGTCAGGGGCATTGGCAAGTCTTGAGCTGGTGTTCGGAAAGTAATACTGCCCAGTACCCAGTCAATCAACAGATTGTAGCAGGTGAGCCAGTTGTGTCCTAGAACAAGGGAACAAGATGAATCCAACAGAGTAACAAAAAATGTATTGGAGGTGACAAAGCTGGAAGGGAAATGAACGGAAAGGTCAATAGCACAGGTAATCGTAGAATTGGAAGTACCATCAAAAAGTTTCAAAGAAATAGGAGGAACAGAGTATGTCGGAAAATGGTGCTTGTCAATGAAAGTAGTATCAATGAAGCAATCAGTAGAACCACAATCTAACAAAGTGGGAAAAGCGGAAATTTTGGAAAAGTCGGAAAGGGAAACAAGAGGCATAAGGGCCTTGGGGTCATAAAGAGTGGACACGTTGAGACGGGTCTCCATAGGTGCACGGTGGGATTCAACGCAGCCTCCTTCCCATGCGGAGTCCGGAAGGCTGCGCCCTAATTTTTTGCCTCAGGGGTAGAGGCCTCCGGTTTGGCTTCCAGAGCAGGGGAGGTTGTTGCTGTGTGGGCTTTGGACATGTGAGAAGTGGACTTCTGGCAGTCCTTAGCTACATGTCCGGCGGCTCCGCAGAACATGCACAGCTTGAGGTCAAAGCAGCGCTTACGTTCCTCAGAGGTGAGGCGTCCATCCTTCCCGAGTTTACTGGAGAGGTCGGATGCGGGTTTAGGGGCAGAGGACTTTGCCAATGAGGATGTGAAAGTGTTGGATGGAGTGGTGGGTTTCAGAGACGAAGTGGTCGGAGTACTTTTGGAAGTGGAGGACTGATTTCCGGAGGGTCGGATTTGGCGGGCGACCTCGGACTTGCGGTCCCAATATCTCCTGTTGATAGTCTGGGAGAGTGTCCAGAGTTCTCCTAGGGAGCACAGTGTTCCGATGCGGGAAAGCTCATCTTTGATGCGATCCGGAAGTCCATTGTAGAAGTGATGTTGGAGGGCTCCCTTGCCGTAACCCCGGACCTGGGAGGCTAGGCGATTGAATTCTACCACATATTTGTTGATGTGTTGGGAGTCTTTCATGGATAGGTAGTCGAGTTGGTGTTCGGCATCACCGACGGGGTCGTGGGGGCCAACGTTGGTCTGGAGCTTGAGGATGAATTACCAATAGTTGTCCGTCCATCTGGAGGAGGTCAGGCTCAAACCATTCAAGGGCCATACCTTTTAGGTAAGACTGGGCAAAGGTGACTTTCATGCGGTCAGTCCAGAATGCGTGGGGATTGTCCTGGAAGTTCAGCTCGCAGCTTGCAAGGGTCAGTCCCATCGAAGGTGTCAGGTTCCCGCACCTTCGTGCGCAGAGATGAGGAGTTTTCGGATTCGTGGTTGCGGCGCAATAACTCAGCGAGGCTGTGGACTGTGTTTGCAAGCGCCATGATAGGGTTAGGCAGGAATGCATTGTTGGGGTTGTTGTCGAAGGGGTTGTCATCATCAGAGGGGTCGGGGTTGTCGCTGCCGCCGTTCCCATCATCAGAGGGGTCCGGGGCACCCCTGGAGGGGTGACGACCTGTGGGAGTAGGGGTGGAGATGATTTGAGACGGAGGTCTAGCCTGAGAGGTGGAGGTTGATGAACGAGAGTGGAAAAGCTTCAGAATTGTTCGGCGACATCGGTGCCTTGATGCGAGGTCATCAGGGAGTGCAGAGTGTCTTCTTGGGGCTGCCTCCGACTGAGCTGCGTCGATGCTTTGCATACTGCATGTTTGGGCACAAGTCTGAATAGTTCTAGACATGCAGATAAGATATGATGTTAGCGAACTCATAGAGGTTTGAGTTCGAATATACTCTTAAGTCCGGGTTCGTTCCCGGAATTCCTGGATTGTCCGGAGTGCGGAGGAAGCAGGGTTTGGTGGGAATTCCTAAGGGGGGTTGGAGTTGTAAGGAACTTCAACTTCAGCTTATGTGCTGTGCCCCTGTACAAGTTCTGTTCCTTGATTTCGGAGCGGAGGGTCAGAGATAGAGATCAATCCTAAGATCAACTTAAGGACCAAGGAAGTTCAGAGGGGATCAGGAAAGAACAGGATTTAGTTGATATTCAAACTAAGGAAATATCAGAGTGTACACGCAGGTTTATATACTGAAGAGTCCGGAAGATATAAAGATGTTAAAGTATGTCGGACGAATCAGAGTTTCGGGTTTCCGGAAGAAAGGAAGGAATGAATCGGAATGGCGTCAGAATGAGAG
>MU127460.1:75335-136971 GCA_014904945.1 Gyrodon lividus
GGGTAAAGTGAGGTAAAGTGCGAGACGGTCCAAATTTACTGTAAATTCGGTAAATTCCTCGTAAATCCGGCGGTCTGTGCATTGCCCTCGTCCTCCACGCACACCCGTCATCTTTAATGCCTGTCCGACCTTCGTAGCCTTCATCTCCTCGCTCTAAATGCCATTCATTTGGACTTGCACTCCCTGAACTCCTCACGCGCACAATTGCTGCCAGCAAACACTCCTGGTTGGGTTGATTGACGCGTTGCGTATAATACCAGTACGTCTACTACCACTGGTCATATATTGCCTTCTGCCCATCTCGATTTTTCTTCTTCGGCGCCGCTCGTGCTACGCACTTGCGTTGTAACACCACAGTCAGGCTCGTCACGGTGTTGAGTCTTGACAGTGGCTTCAAAGTTGCAAACACACAATTCATCCTCGGGTCGAACAGATGTTCGGTCTACATTGGCAACGCCACGCCACGTCCTGCAGTTTTCAGCTGAGAATCGATGCAAATTAGTGTGTGGACGAAACCCTTTGTCCAGGATCTGCGAAAGTTCCTCATACAACACGGGAGCGTCCTCCAGTCATACTTTTGATAAGAAATCTCTAGTGTGTGCACGGATATCTTGTCATTGTGTAGTCTTATATGTGACTTTAACACGCAGAGCCCACATCATAACCTGTTCTCTCACTGCAGCAAAGATCAAAGAGTCAGAACACATGAAGGTGGTCAGACCCGAATGGTTGGTCGACAGTGTGGCTACTGGGAGTTCTTCCCTGGAGAAATTATATCTTCCGCCCCGGTGGACCAATCACAGGGTTCAGAAATTGAGACTTTTTCAAACCGACCAACCCCCGGTGCCGACGTCCGTATCCCGAGCTGAGAATCCTAGTTCCAATAGAGCGAATGCTGAACAGGCGGGAAGTGGAAGTAACTCAGGCGTCAAATCCGACGATGGAGACCCAGTACGCTCTGGCTCTCAGTCATATCCGCGCCCACTCCACGTGACAGACCCAGGAACATGCGAGGAGGCTGCGCGTGTTCCAGGACATCATTCTCTCGGTTCCAATGAGCTGGCTGAATGCATCATGGCCAACCTTCAGCGGAACGTTCAAGGCGCTCAAAACACGATCATACGAGTCCCGTGACCTGCAGGCGTTGGACGCGTTTTGTGGACGTTAACTTGCATCTCTACAGTTATAAGCCTTATGGTACTCGTGATGGTGATACAGTTGGTAGCCATAGGTCATGCAAGGTCTAGGAACCTTCCCTCGAATATGAGACAGGTACAGTGAGTGGATGTCTTCGATCCAAAGCGCTGATGCGAATCAAAGCTAAAGAATATACAGCGTATCTGGAAGAAGTAGTGCGTATATATGTAATGAAACAGCTGAGTGAAAGTAAGATATTGCGAAACAACAAAATCAAGGAGATAGAAGTGGACAGAGTACAGAATTGAGACAACCTCCCTCTTCGCAGAATGTATCAGGCTGTGCTCTGGTACTGCGAGTGTCCCTTATGCATGGCTCGGGCAGCCCCGCTCAATTAAGGCCTTTCAAAGGTATAGAACCATTCGGCCGCTTTCGCATGCTCGTCCTTCAGGCGGGCCAGCAATGGCTTGATCCTGGCCAACGCATCGTCAACCGACATCTTGACTTCTGACTCCTTATCAGGATCCATTCGATCACCCAGATGTTGTATCTCCTCGCAGATTTCTTGTACGTGGATAACTCCCAGTGCGGCGGACGAGCCCTTGAGAAAGTGGCCACGTTTGCCAAGTTGGGTCAACTCCCGCTTTGAGCTGCGAGCTTGTCAGACATCAGGGTCACTCTGCAGGCTGCTAACAGACGTACAAGTATTCGTCCATGAGGCGAATAGTTTCAACTGCTTGCTCAAGGTAGTTCTCGACCATGTCTTGGTAGAACCCATCCTCGTCGTCCAGCTCTAGTATTTGATTGAATACGCCCATATCGACGACCACCGGTTTGCTCGACGACTTGTGGAATGTAAAGGTTGGTTAGCACTGATCGCCAGGAAGACTTTACGGAACATGTGAAGGAGCGCAAGTGGTTGGTTGTTCCCGTGCTTGTGCGGAAAAACGGGAATGACATACCTGCTCCACATATGATTGTGCGGGTGAGTCTTGGGATTGTACGGTGGTAGCCTGAGGAGCCTTTGGAGGAAGAGGACTTGGCTCTTCGGAGACAGGACGAGATTTGGCGTCGAGTTTCTTAGGTGGCGGGGCCTTGTTGGATGGGGAAGGAAGAGGACGCTTGGGACTTTCATCATGGAAGATTGGCGAACGAGTTCGCATCGTCGTTGGCTCTACGAAACGAGAAGACATGGCAAAGATGAAAGAAAAAGAGTAAACAATAGGCGTAAAGAACAAGCTTAGAAATAGGCTATAAGTCAGATGCCAGAGAGATCCCTCCCGAACTCAAGTACATAAGTAGACAGTCGACTGATTATCGACCTTGAGATCACCACTGCATTTCCCATTTCTATACTCGGAACACCCCTTCCACGACACAGAAGCCGACTACTACCACCACCAAAGGTAAACCCTCCATCCGATTGCAAATACAGATACCATATTACATACGGCCACACCTCTTCGCGACACATAACAACGGACACACGAACACACACCTATCTACTAACTGGGTCCACTCCCATGTCCATCTGCTTTACCCAACGCCCCGTGTCTTTACCACAGCACACTCGTTTACACAACCTTAGTAGCACGCAACCTCGCGATTTCATCGATGGAATACCCTAACTCCTGCAAGACCTGCCGATCGTCCATTCACAGTTTAGTGGAAACGAGGAGATGCGTGGTCGACATACCTCCGTGGTATGTTGTGAAAGCCAAGGTGGTGGACGCCTCACCGGCATCCTCTTGCCGTTGTAGGTAACAGGTGGTGCAACCATCCGCACTTTTCCTGCGCGGGGGTGCTATCTCGACGTTCAGCTCGGATGGCACGTTGCAGGGGTGAGACACATACATCAATCTCCACTGTAGACTCGCGCGCGAGAACTTGAGGATGGGCAAACGTCTGGCTGATATTATTGATTGGTCCAAACGGAATTCTGTTGCACGACTCATTGTCAGCTCCATATGAATATCTCGGTGTATCGTACAAACCCAAGCCCGGTGAGTTGCCCTATCCAGTGATTTCTGTCGTGCCGTTTCAGAGCCGTAGAGATTACATCGATCAGTTCTTCACGGTTTGCTACACGAGCAGCATTCGTGGAGAAGCGTACATCATCCGCGAGCTCAGGCTCTCGAAGGATAACGGTGAGAAGCCTGAACTATGGGTTAGATCAGTCAGCAGGAGATCCAGACATCGTTGGAGCCAGAGGACACATGAGTATACCTGTTTGTTGTTTCCCGCACCAATCATCAAGAAGTCGTCTTTACAAGGGAAAACTTGATATGGTACTATTGAAGGGTGTGCAGTTCCGTGCCGAAAAGCTTCATTTCCGGCGATGAGGTAATTGGAAGCTATATTAGCAAGCCCTGCTAGCTGAATTGACCTCAGGTGAAAGTTCGAAGACAAGGGAATGCGCTGACCTGGGTCTCAAATAGATTGCAGTCAATCCATACCCCTTGGCCAGTTTGGCTCACGGAACGCAATCCTGCCATGATGGCGCCGTGGGCGTACAGTCCTGTCATAATGTCAGTGACAGCCACTCCAACTTTGGACGGGGCACGGTCAGGTTCGCCTGTACTATAGCGGATGATCGCACACAGAAACAGGGAGAGCCAAACAACATGCTAACATGTGCATCAGGCCAGCCTCAGCTTCAATTACAACGTCGTAACCTGCGGCTTCGCGATAGGGTCCTGTCTGCCCGTAACCTGCCAAAACTATCAGATGTGGAATTTGAGCGACACATGGGAAGATACAATACCAGTGATTGAGGCGTACACGAGGCGCGGGTTGACTTTTCGGCAATCCTCCCAACCAAGGCCCATGGAAGCGAGCTTGCCTGAGACAAAGTTTTCCACTAAGACATCCGAGGACTTTATCAACTTATGCAAAATTTGAAGGCCCTCGGGGCGCTTGAAATTGATTGTCATTGATCTCTTATTCCTGTTAACTGCAAGGAAGTAAGCCGACTCTGGTGGCAGATGAGATGCTTCTTCAGGTGCATCCTTGGGCACAGGGGCAGATGGGGGAGTCCACGAGCCTATTGATTATCAATTCATGTCGAATAAGAAATAAGTATACCCAATGCGAGACTCACGAGTGTCATCTCCTTTCGTAATTTCTTCTACTTTGATGACGTTGGCCCCCAGGTCTGCCAGGAGCATGGTACATGTTGGACCAGCTAAGACCCTTGTCAGATCGAGAACCTTCACCCCGTTCAAGGGCGGTGGTATGCCAGCTGGGACAGAATAGTGTCTTGCATCAATCACACGTTGACGAGGCTTGACAGCGAACCCATATCTAGTAAAGCACCTTAGTGCGGGGAACTTGAAGGCTGCATTCCTGAGAAAAAACATGAAGCAGGTCCAAAGGGAGAAGGGGAGAGAGGTTCCAAAATATGCTGGTAAAATTATGCAACTAGGCTTTATTCTCTAGTAAGCTTTGCTGTTGGGCGTTTCCCAACTGTTGGTCTTGAGTAAAACGTAGTCAAGTGTAACTTAGTCTACTACATATTGAGTGGTAGAACTAGTGCGGGGTAACGGTACCGAAGGGTGTCGGAAGTTTCTCTGGCTCAATTTCTTGAAGTGATTTATTACGACCTTCTGGCACCAGTTCTACCTCATTTCCGCGTACTAATGCCTCAAGGTCGTTGACTGCCTAGACCAGCCCTTGCAGTAAGAAGGAACATTAGAAAACATAACCATATCATACAAGGCGCACGGCAGTGTAAAATGGGCTTCTTTTCATCCAGAAGACCAGAAGAAACCAGTTTCCTTGAAGATGACAAGTCTGTGGTCCAGGTCATTCGTTCCCGATTCGTCAGTACATTTGCGTTCTCACTTCGTCTATGTATGTGTGTCGGAACTGACCGCACGCACCATCGGAACATACAGTATGGTAAATACAAAGGCAAGGGGCGGGAGGCCTTTCCAATCACCGCCTCTTCACCTCAGCTACCTCGTACTGGCTGCAAGTCACAGGGATTCACCGACAGGGGATCTCAGTCCCCTACAAGTCTCAACCTTTCACCACGTTCACCAATTCGCCCGCTTGAACAGTCCAGCCCGCGATCAGCCCCTCGAGCCTATACCGATGCAATAACGTTTGTCCCCAAACATTCTGACTACTTATCTCTGATTCTTGTTTGGGGGATAGTTCAACTCTCGCACAACGCCTCAATGAATTGGCGGCGGCTAATGCCGAAGGCTTGCTCAAGTAAGTCGTTTGTTGACAAGGTGGACAAGTTCGGGAGAAAGGGATGTCGGCTGACAATCCGCCCAGCGACGAAGAGTATCGCCTGTTGCGCCAGAACATATTCGAACGTTTAGCCAGTGGAAGCTCTGTTCCCACAGAGAATCCTGTGATTCCTTTTGGCTCCCACCCCCGCTCGCCTCACAAGCGTAAGTCAATTGTGTTCCTAAATTGCAAGTGACTTTTGAGCCCAGTGTTGCTCGATATCTAGCTTCGCAATTGAATCCGGATAGCTACGTCCCACCACAGTTCCACATCAGGCCTGGTAGAACTCCTTCGGTTCGCTCCAAGTCTTCTGTTTCGTCAGCGGTGTCCAACCTATTCAAGCGTGGGAGCACACGTCGAATCAGTGCCATATCAACAAAAGATGGTACCATTAGCGAGACGTCAAGCACATTTTCGTTGGGTTCGGTAGCGTCTAATGCACTCAAGCGAAGAATTATACCTCGGGACCTGAGAAGTGACAGCCCGTCATTAAGAATGCAAACACCACATGATCATGCCGCGTTGTTGTCACCAACTCGTCCAAGTGGAAGGGAACATCATCCGCTTGGCAGTGCATCATACCGCTCCATCTCTCGGAGTATGCGGCGGCTGGGCACCGCAACTCCTCCTTCCTCCTTTCCCAGTCGCAATCCTGATCTGAAACACTCTCCTTCGATTTTTACAAGTGACTCGTCGCTGGACGACGAGAAAGTGAAACCATCTCAAAACATACGTCTTGAGATTGAAACAATGGAGGCAGAAGGCCGGCGACTTCTCGATGCCTTCAATGGGCTAGAACTTAGTGCACTGACCCGGAGTCATTATAAACCAGGACACGCCCCATTGCCACGCTCACCGTCCGTATCCGCCTTTGGTCGAAGGAATGGCGGGGAACACAATGATTCTTTCCTTACCGCAGGCGGGAGCACATCGGGGCGGGGTACCCCTTACCACGGCTCCGATGCTGACGGTATCTCGCTTCGATCCACTACCTCCTATGGAACCAATGTCTCTCAACCATGTTCACATCGCCCTAATCCGTCCCTTCGGACAAGCGGTTCGCTTGCGGCCCCTGTGGCGGCGAATCGCAAGAGGTCAATGTCATCTTTATCATCTCGTGCACGTGTACCACCTTCCACATCCTCCCCAGCACTCACACACGCCCGATTAAGAGAGTTAGGGAGCGTGTCGAGCGTCAATCTAGTGAAGTTGCACGGCCCAATGTCTGCAATATCGGTGGATGAGGATGCGGAAATTGCTGCTCTTGAAGCTGAGCTGTTTGACATCCGACGACGGCGACAAGAGGTGACAGCTCGGTATCAGGACCGCCTCGAGTATCTGCGAGCGCAGTTGAAGGGTGCTGAGTTGCGGGAGAAATTATTGAGGAAGTGAGAGTTGACATGGTTGTCTTGTATACCATTGATGAGACACGATATCTTTCTTGACAAAGCTTATGCCTTTCCACTACATCATCTATGTTTTGGATTGCTTTCATACTGTCGTCGTTGTCTTACGTCGCGAACGCACTGATATCGTTTATGTGTATTGTCTTTGCGGCGTGGAACTGGCAGATAAGAAAATGCCGAAATTGGTTGCCTTGGTGCGGGCCGTTCTTGTTCCTCAGCGCAGCGACGGCCTCAGTCACAGCGCCTGTGTCTTCAATCGTTCCTTCATTCGTACCGCAGCACATCAAGGGCTGCTCAGGACACGCCGAGAAAGTGTTGTAGGTTGTCGTTAGCTTGGCCAACAGAAGCGTTATGAATACCAATCAACCATCTGGCTACGGGCAGGACAGTGATAGTAATTTTAGTCCCACACTGGGTTCTACCCCCACACCGACTACCCACGTTTCAGCCCAGCTTCACCGTAGTCGCAGCCACAGCTCACATTGGTCCACTGCCGAAATACCCCAGCACCATCATCAAGGTACATCTTACTACCCCGCTCCACATCGCTCAGCGTCCCCCACATCCCGGCAACCAGGCAACCCTACCCTCTCAAGGAGTATGTCTGTCAGTTCGTCAAAGCACAGAGCAAGGAGTAGCAGCCAGAGCAGTTCGCGTGCCAACACAAAAGCTTTTCGGGAGACGGATATGCTCAGCGAAGAGGACGAGGACATTAGGAGTGATCCTGACGATACGCGAGAAGGCGCGCAAGCCAGTCGCCATTCTCGAGGCAAAACCCCCGCAGTCGACCCTCCCGACTCGGACGAAAGTCCGGAGAGCGAGGGAAATGAACTAGGGAGAGATGATGACGACCTTATCACGCTCAAAGACCGGCAATCTCTCATTAACGTCGAGCATCCGTTCGGCCTCCGTATCTGGAAACCCGCATTATACAAGAAGTCCAGGTCCATCACTCGCAATGCAGACGCTGCGTTGCATTCAGTCCCTTCAGCACAAGCTGAACGTCATTTATTACCCGGAAATGTCTTCTGGGTCGTCTGCTTTGGTTGGTGGTTGGCCGTAACATGCTTTGCTATCTCGGCCATTTTGTACGCCGTGCCATTAGGGGGCCGCAGGTACTCTACGTTGGTATTTGGCCTTGGCTGGTACGTCGCATGGCCCTTCGGTAAATATGTGGAAGGAGATAGTGAAGATGCAGGAGATGAGGAAAATTACCCGGAGGAGAATGGCCGTAGTCACGGAGCTTGTGGAGCACCATTGTCAAGGGCGTCCACTATCACGCCTGTCACTGCACGTCGAGCTCGATCACCTCCCCGAATCCGCTCTCCCGACGAGAACACATCACTGTTGTCAACCGTTCAGGAACGCCATCTCCTCTTCCCTTCCAAATCTTATGGAGCTGCGCCTTCGCCTTCGCCTGCCGCATCACCCAATGGATACCAAAAAGTGTCCGATGATTGGCTAGGGCGCGCTGCTTTTTGGGTTGGCTTTTCCGTCATTATCGCACCTCTCATGTTTTTGACCTGTATCGCGTGCTGGGCACTCATCGTTACGATCCCTATGGCGAAGCTGAATTGGGCCCTCATCAAGCACATATTCGCCAATCCAACGAGGCTTCGATTCTGCGCTGCCCCTCCCGTGGTTATTGTTTCTCCCTCACGAACCGATTCGTCATCGACCTTTCCAACTGATGCCACCATTCCTTCGGCTGGTGCTCCCGTCGAATTCTCCATCAAGCATCCCAGGCTATCCGAGGGTCAAACCGCACCCTTCACTCTAGGCTCGCCAAAGTCAACAATACTCCTGTGCGTGTACTGCGCGGGCGGGTGGAGATATTTCAAGTACACGGTTGGTGGGGTCAACATCATCTTCGTTAACCTCCTTCCCCTCGTCTTTTTCGTCATATTCGATGGCCTCGTTCTTCTCCGCCTCGTTCAGCGCAGTGAATCTGCGGGAAGACATGTTCCAGCAATACTCGCATTCATAGCTTCCCGAGCACTCATCTTTATCATGAGTCTGGCAAGTGTGATTCCCCTCTCGTATTTCATTGGAATGGCTGTCGCATCGATCTCAGCCCAGTCGTCTATTGGAATGGGTGCTGTCATCAACGCCACCTTTGGTTCCTTTATTGAGGTCATCCTGTATTCTATCGCTCTTACTCAAGGAAAGGGACACCTTGTCGAAGGGTCGATCGTGGGTAGCCTGCTCGCGGGCGTTCTCCTGATGCCAGGGATGAGTATGTGCGCAGGGGCCTTCAAGAAAAAGGAACAAAAGTTCAACGCTAAGAGTGCGGGAGTCACGAGTATGATGTTGATCATGGCTTTCATTGGTACCCTTACTCCGACGTTGTTCTACCAGGTATATGGCAATGTGAGTACGATCATGCCCTCCACCGTCTGACTCTGACTTTTCGCTTCTGTAAATCCAGTTCCAGTTGGTTTGCAATGGTTGTCCCGATGGTGTCGAAAGCAGTGCCCCCAACTGGAAATGTGATCACTGTTACTATCAACACCCCGATCCTGTGGAAGATCCTTTCTACCAGTCAACTGTCAAGAGCCTGATGTACTTCTGTGCTGTGATTCTTGTGTTCGTAAGTATATTATTGTTTCCGCCGCCAGCTACAACTGCTCACACATGGCACGTAGTCATACCTCGTTGGCTTGTGGTTCTCCCTACGTACTCATGCTACTCAAATCTGGCAAAACCCTCAACAGCTATTACAGTCTCTGGAATTACCAACCGCGCATCGACTTTCCGGATATCAACGCGTCGCAAACATCCCATCCCAACCCGCCATTCGCGAACCACATAAACGCAGCAACATGGCGAGCGCTGAAAGCGAAGTACCTTCTAGGTGCCAAACCCCAGCTCCTAAACTTGTTGAGTCTCTCCCTGCTCAGCAGCAAGCTGGGACATCACGTCCTCCACTCTCACCTTCGCTCAGGCGTGTATACTATGCACCGCAACCAACAACCCAGAACTTCACTCCACTCATAGAAAGTGTAGACCTAGCGATCAAGAACTCCCAGCTACCTGAGAGCTTGACCACGGATGATTTCACGCGAGCTGTTGCTGTTGCTACTGTCAGCGCGCTGAGACACCAACAGACTCGTGCCATCTCTCCAGCACGAGTCAGGGCGTCTGTAGCGGGTGAAACAGATGCTGGTGCTGACGGACATGGTGGCCACGAAGCACCCGAATGGAGCAGGACGACCAGTGCTGCTGTGTTGATTGCATGCACCGCGCTCTATGCTATCATTGCAGGTGGGTGCATGTTAACCAGCTTTAGTAGATACCTGTGGCACTGACTAAAATTCTAGAGCTTCTGGTTGATGTTGTGGACATTGTTTTAGAAGGCTCGGGTATTGATGAGAAGTTCCTTGGCATCACTCTTTTCGCTTTAGTTCCTAACACTACTGAATTCATGAATGCCATTTCCTTCGCCCTCAATGGAAATATCGCTTTAAGGTATGCATTTATTTTACCCTCGACCAACGTGCGCTGATGGTTGTTGTCAATGATAGCATGGAAATCGGCTCCGCATACGCCCTCCAAGTGTGCCTCCTCCAAATTCCTGCCATGGTTGCCTTTTCGGCCTGGTATGCTCCGGAGAAGATGGGAGAGATTGCCTACTCGTTTACGTGTGTTGCATCCTTTTCCTCTATTGATTGGTCGAACTCACGAGTTACCCATAACCCACGATAGCCTTATTTTCCCCCGTTGGGATGTTGTGGTCATTATCCTCGCCGTTTTCCTCATGACGTATACCTATATCGAAGCAAGGAGCAATTATCACCGAGGCAGCATCCTCATTCTCAGGTATGTCGCTGAGCCATACTTCGTCGAAATATTCGTTAATACGTCTGCACACTAGTTACCTTGTCCTAGCTTCAGGATTCTACTTCGCGCCTCGCGTGTCTGACGGTCAGGAAGACATGGGAGTAGGAGTACACTTGGAACCATCTCTTTCAGTGATTACTCAAACTTTTGCTGGTCTGTGGTCCTGACACGATCATTCTCCAACTGGCCGCGACTCGTTAATGCATTAAGTACCGATACAAACTGCATGACTTTCTTGTAATACAGTGATTGTGGACTATCATATCAATGCATGCTTTGCAATCCTTCCAACACCTTCCGTATTTCGTCCACTGAGATCGTCAGCCGCTCAGGCTCAGTCTGACCTTCCATGATTTGCCCCAGTGATTGCTCATTAACCATGAATTGCAGGAACCGCTCTAAGAAGTCACCGTCGAGGAAGCCGACAGAGGTTGCTTCTAAATCGCTTCGACCAGAATTGTTCTTTGGTGCACGGAACCTGGGCAATCGTCAGTATCACAAGCATGCAATAAAGATGTCTTACTTTGAGTGACTGATACCAGTCTTACGTTCGTAGAAAGTCGACAAATTCCGTTGCAGGGCAGTCATATGCAGCGATAGCTTGTCATCGTTCAGGTCAATTACGACGCCAATTTGGCCAGCCGGAGTCAAAAACAATTGTTTAGGCATCATCGGACCGCCAACGGATATGACATGCGAAGAAAGGGTACCTTGGAGACAATGATGAACACCTCAGATGTGAGTAAGGTGTAGTGTGGGTGTAAGGCTCACCTGGCAAGAACTTGTTCACCATGTCGCCTAGATAATAGTGACCTTCCCGTTCGAGCTGTCTATGCAATTCGGTCTCCTGGAGACGGAACGCAAATAAGTTGTAATCGCTCTGAGGGTGGTCGCATTAGCCAGAGCTGTGGAAAGTCAGACGGCTCTTACTCACATTACCCCCAATAATAGTGTTATCGTCAAACATCTCGGCGCATGTTGGCCACAAAGATCCATAGTCTTTGGCGACGGGTTCAATTTGGGAACCCTTCAGTTTGAGTAGTGAGACGGAACTAAGTGCATCTCCGACCAAAAGTTGGTTGTCCCGGGAAACAAGAGTCGTAATCAAGTAGTTGTGATTGAAGACTACAGCCTGGATCATTGAGACGTCCTTATCAGTTCCTTCGAGATTGTAGACAACGACCTGGAGATCATCATTAATACATGCTTGCAGCCACTGTAAATGGTACCCACAGAACTATTGACAGCAGCAATGATTGTGCCATTGACTGAAGTGAGCGCATATACACAGCCCTTGACATTTACAGACGCCATAACCTTGAAACTCGGCCGCGAACCACTGGCTTGCAAAAGGATGAGCCGGCCTTGAGAAGGCTCTCGTTCCCTGTCGTCGTATGATGTAACACCCGCACATACAAGCGACACAGGTACAGCTGACAGCGTAGCCGTGAAATGATGCAGCGATGTTACCTCTTCACCTTGGTCAACCTCCAGCTGCGTGAGCTCTGCATGATACTAAATGAGTGTTTTGCAAACATAGTGCGAAAAGGTACTCGCTCTCGAAAGAGATATCACTGAACAATTGTACAGAGGAACTGAACACTTCTGCCTGCCCAGCCTGAACAGGTGTAGGTCGCATGCAGGCAACCGCAAACGCTCCCCAAGATGGGCTGTGGACTATGCGACGCGGGGAATCATAACCAAGGGGAATCTGTCGTGTTATTAGAACTGTATTGATGGTGAAGAACGATCAACGCACTGAGCGGATATGAAGTTTGTCAAGGTTTGCCACAGCTCCTATGACAAGGGCGTTGGGGCTGGCGAGTACCACTGATGAGGGATAAGCTGTTATGTTCAACTCCGCGGCAGCGCTGACGTCCTGTTCGTAGTCACTCATTCAGCCATGGACATATTCATATTAGACAAAAGGGTTTTCATAACCTTGAGCATCAATGGTGAATGCTGAAGGCGCTCCTTTTCCCAGAACAATATAGACGTTCGGCTCCCGCAGGCAAATACTGTCGATCGGTCTTTGATACGGCAACTATGCATCGTCACAGGGAGGGTGCCGATCGAAATAAGCCTCTTGTCTCCAAATCTCCCGCCCTCAAAGGGAAACAACGCAATAGAGCCATTCGTGAGGCCGACTAGAAGGTGAGGATGCGACTGAACCTTTTGGCCAGTTTCGCTGGTAAAATTATGAAGCAACAAAGATCGTGGAGCAGCTGGAAGTTCCTCTGTTTCACAGATATCTTTCATGGTCGGCTCTGAGAGGGACAGAATCTTGACAATCTTCGACATCCAGAACGCAACCGCGATATTTACCGCATATGCCTTCGTGTGGTCCAGCGGCAGACACGTCACAGCTGAAATCTCTGCCGTGCAGCGGTACGGCTGGGGTTCTACGAATTCGCGTACCCTCTGTTTGACGAAGCGATCGCCATTTAGATTGAGCAAAACCAATCGGCCATAATTGAGAGCGATTGCGACTTGGCTCGCGTTAATGTCTGCAGCTACAATTTCCCTGCCAACCCAGCTCCCGAGGTCCCCATCAGCAAATTTATCTAGCGTCCAGATATCGCCTATTCGTGTGTGCTCCCGCATGGCAGGATCGTAGTTCAGAAGGAGTAGGCCCTCTGGAACGACCTGGATGACAAGAGAGGAATCCGTGTAGACTGAACGGGTCGACCCGTCTTTGGGGATTCGTCGGAGGATATTGGAGACTGCTAACGTCCGGCATGAAGTCATAAAACCATTCTGAGAACTTCCGACACTGGAAACCATAGTGCCTCGATCGTCTTCAAAACGAAATACGTACGTTTCGTGGAGAGTGGACACGACGATGTGCGTGTCTCCCCTGGAAGAATGTCTGAGTACTGGTCCCTCTATATGTTTGCATATACTCACTGACTCCAGTACTTTTCGCGCAAAGGCCAAATGCGTTTGATGTTGGATATACCACGTATAATGAACGCTTCACGGAAATCGGCACCACTCCTTACAACCTTGAGTGATCCCGTGTTCCGTCCCCCCGAACACGTCACGATCTCACTCTATATGAGCCATCAGCAATCGCATCGAAACTCTACAGGACTATGCGCACCTGGCCGCTGTTGTCTGTATCGACGAGGATGCCATCGACAATCGGGGCGAGGTTGTTAAAGTTCTCCAGTTCGACGATATGACTCCCTAGTCCATTGACGATTGTTCCCTCAGCATCTTCATCGGCTCTGCTTTTGGTGCCTATACCAAGTGCTGCAGGCTTGATGGTGGGTATTGATGTGGGGACGGGAACAGTGGGGGAATCGAAATTAGAGATGGGCGATGAGCTGATTTGCAACAACTGCGAGTCGCCAAAGTGGGATCCAAGGTACACAACTTGATTGGTCAGATATGTCAAGGTCATTGGCGATGATGCCTATGATCGTCCACAAGCTGTTCAGATGAGAAATTCATGGAGAGCAGACCACCTACTTCTCCTAAAGCAATAAGTGTCAAAGCTACCCCACTGGTACTGTCTACACATAGCATTACCAGTCGCCCGTATTTATCCCCGATCAGGAATGTATTGTTCTCCTGGTCCAAAGGACAGTATCTGTCGTTTCAAAAAATGAGCTTCTCCACGTTTTTCAGATTAAAGGAAGCACGAAATCTTACGCAGTGACTTCAGACCATGGCCAAGTAACCACTGCGCGAGCTTTCTTTTTCCTCCATTCTCTCTCCCTCTCCTTTTCCTTTGCCTTGGCGATCTCGCCTGTATCTCCGCTCCTTTTCTTTTTCTCCGTACGGCGACTTTTGCGGAAGTTTTGTTCCAAGACATCTCTAGAGGCCAGATCGTACAATAGAATCTTTCGTCCTCCAACTACCAAAATCCCTCCTTCGAAATCATCATCGCTGCTTTCGACAGAAGGGACGAATATCAAGCGAGGTGTCTGCTCTTCAATCGAGAACCACTTTCCTGGAAGTGGCACGGGATGAAGCAGTGGCGAAGGTGCTGAAGAGAGTTGGAGATCCTCAATACTAACATCGCGCGCGAGAAGCTGGAGGCGCTGCTGGAAATCGTAATGCAGCATCGCTAGCGTATAAGATTCGGCTGAAGTCGAAATGAAGACGAGACTAAGGAGATTCAGTTCCAAAACTCTGTAGCAGATGTTCTCAGCTCAGATTATCTGGATGATGAAACCTATCCTTACGATGCGTCGAAATCTCTGTCATATCCCCCTTCCTCATTGAGGATGACAACTTTGAGTCTCCCCGTGTAGACGCTCGCAATCGCAAGAGCTCCTGAGGGATCCACGAGAACATCATGACAGAACTCTGCTGATCGAGCACTTCTCTCAAATAGAGAGAGATGCTTGGTTACCCCAAGGACCGTCTCACCATGTTTATTGACAGTGAACGATAAGAACACCAGCTCAGGCTCTGGGTGATCAGTGAGCACAAGTAAACTCAATCGACTGGTGAGCTGTGGGACGACAACAACCCGAGCCGACCATTGTCACTTTTGATCAAGACGCTGTAGATGCGAACATACCACGACGGGAACCGACCTAATTGTCCGTATTCTTCCCCATATCTCGATTCCCTGTTCATGATGAAGGCCTTCTCGCTGTATAGAGTAGATATCCACTCTGTTTAATTTGGCTACGACAAGGAATTCAGAGCCGTGTTGATCCGCTAGAGTGCATTTAAGTGAATCGAGGACAGAGGACGGTGGATGAAATGTAGCGACGACTTTCATGGATAAGTAACGGACGTCAAAGAGGGTCAGTGGGACTGACAGTCGCCATCAGTACTTACAACATATGTACATGACCGTAGTATCTTCTCCCACGGACATCGTGACATCTTCAACTGTGTACTTATGTACTGTCATACAGAATAATAACATCACCCAACGTACATAGCTCCGTCTTCATTCATGATGACGCCCTCAACCTCCTCAGTTTCCTCAGCTTCGCTAGTCTTAGGTCCTTGCATGAACCTGTCGAGGAATGTCGGTTGCGATTCTTGACCATCCTGAGCTGGTTCATCTTCCTTGGCAGCTTTCCGTTTCCGTTTCCCAGTTTCTTCCTGTAACCCAATTATTTCTGCCAGGAAGTGACATGAGTGAGGATTCCAGGAACGCTCCTAAACTGTGTTTACCCTCGAGAAAGAGAAATTCATCCACTCGTCGAACGATACTAGCTGCAGGCAGTACCGGGCATGAATACCAAGTACAACGGAATGCACCATGATATCGTACCGATGTCCTTTTGTTGGACTGTTGTTCTCTTCTCTCGTTCAGCAATTTTCTGACACGCCTCTGAGAGCCTCTTGATGAACTCTTCGGTCGCAAGCGATATCAAGAACGTCGCGTCTTTAGCAACTATAGGAAGGTCCTAAGGCAAGGTGGTACTATGTCTCGTTTACCACCAACAGATTGTGATGACAGAGACCTACCTTGTCCGCTTTGATGATCTTCTGTACTCTCGAGAACGGTAAGATGGATTTACCTGGTTCTCGCTCTCGTGGTACAGGTCCTTCCTTCTTTCCTCGCTTCTTCGTGGTAGATCCATCGCCTCCTGCGTGCTCGATCTCTCCGTCTGCCTCTGGTATGGCCTCTACTTCAATATGGAACGGCGGGGTCAAGTGAACGCGAGAGACTTCATCTTGCAATACGTTGTCCTCCTCAGCCATGATTGATCGAAATTTGAAACGCGTCGCCCAGGTCGCTCCGCGCGGACCCTCAATCACACCCACGACCATCAACAGTTTCGGGGTCTGTGGCGCATGGTGGTTCGAAACCTAAGAAATATCATGTATATGCGTATGTACAGTATCACAGTGCCAGTAGGAAAAGCCGTCACAACCGCGCTCGTATCCTCACTGCCAGTGCACTGCCCTCGTGCTGGTCTAACTCCCCTCTGGCCTCGTATTCCCGTTGATGAAGTTCTCTTCGAGACGTTGGTGACATTCTATTTGACGGCTTAGTCTGCTTCGGCTTTGAATGAGACGATGATCCAAACGTTGGAGCAGGGATAATGTGGTAATGAACCTGACTCGACAGCTCTCAGGACAGTGGCCAAAGAGAAAAGGAAAGGACTGCTGCATACATGGGGCACAGATTGTGCGTATTCCTGGTTGCAGACAATGTTGAGAGCGGTATTTTCCATTGCTAGTTCTTCCTCATCAACTCTTCCTCACTTGCAAGCTCGCTGACACTAACCTTCAGTCAAAGAGCGCGCGACCTTGGAAACAGCCTCGCCTATGGCAGCTGCAGTTTCCGCAGGTAGCTCAGACACGCGTGAAATGTGTGTTTTCGGTATCACTAAGGTATGTCCCGCTCTCAAGGGGAGAATATCTATCCCAGGCCAGGGTGAGATTTGCATTAGCCAAGTTACATAGTACCAAAGCCTCGGTACCTACCCAGAATTGCAATAACCTTGTCGTTCTCATACAACCGCGTCGCGGGCAACTCGTCGGCGATGATGCGGCAGAACGTACATCGCGAGTCGTCTTTCCAGTCTTGGTGCAGCTTGCGACCGACGTGTGCATCTATCATGAAAGAGGTCATACGTGCTCGGGTCCAATGGTATGTCTGCGCTGTCTCCGGTGGTAAGCTGCAAAGTTTCCTCACCTAGAAGACGCAGGCTGCCACATGGTGTCTGTGTGGAGGACGGATGGCAGCACTTCTACTTCGTGGGCGCCGAGGCCACGTGCAGTCAAAGTTGTACACGTGATCAGTCAAGCTAATTTAGTAATTATAAGTTTGGCTAAACCAGTGATTAGTAATTGATAACATCACTAAAACCCTCATATATATATGTTATTATTTAGATCCCAATCACAAGTATTCCGCCGTGCCCACTCCCAATATTGTGAATGATCATGCCTTCGGATATGACCAACGCTGGTAGATCGCATCGCATAGGAACTACGGGCAACCTCCAACATTCCATGCGCGCTAATTATGGGGAACATGGGGTCGATAATGTATGCCAGTGATAATTTTGCATAACCTGATAGTTTTGTCAAGTATTCTGACCAACTTGAACCGATTGAAGTACTATAGACAGGTATGAAATTTTTGCACTCAAGGAGCTCATCAGGACCACGCAGGTTGGCACTACCTATCGTAACCCGCACTTTCCTGGCATCCGTGCATGCATGCACACTTGGCTTGAAAAGTCAGTCGAAGAATCATACAGTATGCATCAAGTGAATTACAGTTCGTTTCAGATGGTGGGCCCACGAGAAAACCGCTATTGGATCCAGATTGCCACTCATCTTTGACATGGCTTGTGGTACGCACCTATGACTGGCATGTTTCAACACTCAGTTCTCACCTCTCTAACCCCACCAGGCAGGTAGCGCTGTTTCTTCGCTGTCTGTCTCGTCGGCCGGACTCATTGATTCTATGAAGCGGGGAAGTCACCATGGCCGTTTATGAATGGTGGAAAAGTGGAGGGTCAAGAGCACATTCGAGACAAAGAAGACCTGCATGCCTTCAAATTCAAGGGAATGATGTCTCGTCAGTACAAATCGTAGGCCTTGACGTGACGCTGTCAGCACCTGTCTTGGACCCGGTTCCTAAAGACTTGCTGATTACGGCCACCGATCCTGTGAGCACCTGTCAAGATTCATCAGAGTTCCTACTCATGAACACTGCAGTACACCGAGGCAGCTTATGTGGAACGCACCACACTACCCTGTGCGCCGCTCTCGTTTCGGGAAATCTCAGATGGGGCGCTCCCCCCCAAAGTCTCAAATACCTCGTCGATTAGCGGCAGCCTTGGAGCCGATGCAGCGCCCCCTGCTGGGGCCGACCCCTCAGCCATGTGCAATATCGACATGGTCGTGTGTTCCTTCGCATTGCATCTCGTCGGGTCTTCTTCTGAACTGTTTGCTTTGATTTGGGAGTTGAGCACGAAGGCCCGCTGGCTCATCGTGCTGGCACCGCACAAGAAGCCAGAGGTGCATGACTTTTGTCGTTGATCTGCCTCGACTTACCGTGATTCGTTCTAGATCAAAGATGGATGGGGTTGGATGAAATGGGACTGTAAGAATTGGAGTGAGTGCAACATGAGCGACCACAGAGAAGATATGCAAGAAAGGTGGGTCGCCATTCAATTCGGAAGGTATTCCTTGGAACAAACCCTTTTCCAGAGTTCACTGTCGAGTCTATCGTAGCGTAAATGTTGCCTGGGTCTGAATTAAGCAACGGAACATGGGGAAAGTGCGAATAGCTTGCATTGGCATCAAATGATTATAAATTGTGCATGAACATTCTGAGATACAGGAATGTAGGTATGCTATTGATGTGTCGTATTAGCTTCCCAATAGTGTGCGGGTCAAAAGCGTTACGGCTCCTCCCGCCACAGCACTTCCAACAACGAGCACGAGCCCGCGAACTCCGATATCACCAAAGTACGAGAAACATACCTGAGTCAACCCTGGTGCGGGTGGCTCGGAAAGTACAGGTGTCTCCTTTGGTGGCACCCCCTTCGCGGAAATCATGGCACCAGCGATGGAGGATGCTTCGCGAGTCTCCACCGACACCCGACTGATCAACTCGGTCAATAGTCTTTCATGCCCTGCCAAACGCTCTTCCAGTCGGGTTGCTCCGGAATCCACCAACGCCTTTGTCTCCACCCCCATCTCCTCCACCTTCCGCTCGAATGTCTGTGTCAGCCTCTTCCTTTTCCACGGTTCCACGACAATAATCGCCATAATAAACACCACCAAGTTGACGCCAACGACCGCCAACGACCCGTAAGTTGAAGCGCTGCGAATCTTATCGCTCCATACCTGCTCTTCATGATACCGCGCCAAAATGGTTCTCATCAGCTCGCTGAACTCTCTATCAACTGCATCCTCTGTCTCCGCTACCCGAGCTTTGGCGTGGGCTTCCTCTTGCTCGAGGGAGTGATCCGAACGAACGAGGGAGGTGAAATTGCTGACGTCGGTGTCTGTCCAGCTAGATTTGCGCTGTAGAAGGTCGTTCACCTCTCGCTGGGATATGGAGCGTTGCAGGACAGCATCATCATAGGCAGACTTGGCTTCCCTTGCTGCTTGTCGTGTAGCCTTGATCCTAGCCTCTTGGGCGTGATATATGTTGGCCGCCACTTGAAACTAGATGGGGAGTGAAATACGCTACCTTGATTGACGACCTGCTTCTTTAGCACTTCAATCTCCTCGTAGCCCGTCACTCGGTTCAAGTGCAGACCAACTTGTGAGAATGTGGTGGCAGCTTCCTTTGAGAGTTCGTCCGCACGCCGCCGCAAGGAAGCGCTTGCGAGAATACTCCATTCCCTTACGCGCTCCCTAAAGGCATCCACGTCGATTGGAGGCTGAGAATGTAGAGAACCTGGTTTCTGGTTCGCTTCAGGTGTGGTGTTGACTACATCCGCGACAAACGGGGTCTGTAAAGAGCCAGTAGGGGCACTTCCGGAAGTTGCAGATGGGAGTTGGTCGTCCCGTGAACCTGTTACAGCGTCTGGGGGAGTGATGACGCTGGGTCGACTTGGAGTTGCTGGTGTTTCCTGCCATTGAGAACACGAACTAGAGAAAGCCCGAAATGTGGCTGCCCTTCCTGCGTGAAGCTTCGTCCTCAACATAGCATGTACTATGCAGATGCGGACTAGCCGAAGGCGTGCGACACGTTCGAGTGAGCAGTCAAAAGTCAAAGCAATATTGATCGACCCTGCTTTACCCGACACAAGTGCACGTATCAATGATTCAATCACTGGCACCAAACCTACAACTTGGCAGCTCTCGGTTCATTAGATCCGAATTCGTAACCTTTGTTTAGGTCAAGAACTTGCACAAATGGTTGCTCTATCGTTCTCCATGATTCAGACCAAGTGCGGAATTTATTTAACTAGTTACGCCGTAAGCCTATACTGCTAGCAATCTCTTTGGAAACCACTGAAGGAGTGACTGATCTCTTCTCAGCCCAGGCGCTGATAATTTTCGACTATCTTACCTTGTTTTCGTCGATGGAGAACGGCAAGCTCAGTACGAGGGGCCATGCCTGTCCACAAACATTTCACCTCAAGATGCGCAGGTATCTGTGAGCATGGCTACGCACAGTGACTCTGAGGGAGTTTCTTGAGTCCTGCCAGCATATAATATATATGGTTCTACCTATGATGCCCGAGAGAGAATGATGGTATCGAATAATATCTGAGCAAGCCATATCCTTGACCAACACGGTCTGCATCGGCAGGTAAATCGTATCTGAAAACGACAAGGAGAGGAGAAATGTGATAGATATTTCTGCAGTAAGCTATGTCTATATCTGAGATCCATAGCCAGGGTGTCGTAAAACAAGCATGTCATAAAAGGCATCTGAGGCCAAAGGGACAACGAGCAACAGCGCCAGCGTCCCGTCTACACTCCATCCTCCTCACACAACCAAGAGTCAAAGAAAGCAGGAACGCGTCATGGTCGTGCCTTAACTCCAGACATCCAACATCAGCCGCGATCGTTCCTTGAGGAGCTTCATTTCTGCGGCACCCTCCAGTTCCGCATTCCCTCCCTTTGCCTCGCCAAGTATCCGTGTAAGCACCTCCTCCACTGCCTTACTCATCGCTTTGGCATCACCACAGATATAGACGTATCCCTTGCCAACAAGGATTGCATCCGCAATATTCTTGCGGTCTTCCCAGACGAGATCCTGGACGTATATCTTGCTCCCGTCGGGCTTGTACGGTGGCTCACGAGAGAAGGCGCAGTGCATCTTGAACTTGCCCTTCAGCTCCTCGACGTACTTGGGCCACTCCTCAGCGTACAAGAAATCTTCGGTAGACTTGCGGCAGCCGTAGAAGAGTGAGATGCTACCCCAGTCGGCAAGTGCGTCTGGTCCGTTCTTCTCGATTGTCCGTCTGGCGAGAGCAACGCGCTCTTGCACGAAGCCACGGAAAGGAGCGACACCCTATTGCCCCATCAAAAACATTTTCTCTCATCAATGTGATATAGATACTTACAGTACCAGGACCGATCATGATAACAGGACTCTTGGGATTTGTGGGCAAACGGAATGTAGAGCGGCGCACATGGACAGGTATTTTATAGATAGCATTCTCCTTGTGTGCTCCGCGGGGGCCTTCAATGGCGTATGTCGGAAGCGATGCTTGACCAGGTTCCATGCCATCCGAAGCGGCGATCAACCGGGCAGTCTCTCCGTTCGCGGCGTATTTGATGTTCAACATGAAATTTGTGCCAACGCCATGGATGTGGCGTGTTGGAGCAAGGCGATTAGGTACCGAGTCATATTTGAGAACCACAGCAGTGATATGAATCGAGTTAGGGTTAAGCTTGGGACTGGAAGAGATCGAATAGTAACGAGGCTGTAACCGGGGAATAGACGAAACGATGATATCGAATGGAATGGCCCACGCCGTGGTGTTCTCGGGGATGGGACGAGCCTTGAACTCATTTCCCGCCGCAAGCTGAAGGACCTCTCCAAGCTTGAAGCATCCGTTGGCAACGATGTGGGCATACTGTTCCTTGTCAGTGTTCAAATTCTTGAGGAAAGCCTCTGCCTCTGGAGAAGGCGCAAACTTGGAGAGAACACCGAGGATTTGACGACCAGCAACTGCGCTGATATCAATGTAGTGGCGGAGAACAGTACCATAGGTGGTAGGAACGGGGAAGGGAACCTTGGCCAAAGCAGGATCAAGGGAATCGATGTTTATTACGGTATCCTTCTTGTTGTAAAGTCCGAGTGCGCAAAGCAAACGGTCAACCTCGACGTCAGAGTTGCAAGGCCAGACGCCGACGTGGTCGCCGTGTTGGTAAGTGATTCCAGAGCCTTCTATATCCAGTTCGAGGTGGACGCAATTGCGCTCACCGCCAGCTTGGAAAAGCTCACGAGATTCCTTGACAGGAGATGCGTAAGGGTTCTTGGCGTCATGAATGCCTTTTGTCTTTGTAAGAGCACGAGCGGAAAGTTCACCTAGATGGACTTGTTGAGAAATGTAAAATTTGTAATGTTGATTGCCATACCAAGATAAACTTTCTCCGGAGGGTGCGAGTCTAGTTCCGTGACAGTGAAGTCTGGAGTGTCTCCACCCTGGCCTTCCTCTACGCCCATAACTTCTGCGAATGCCTCCCACATGCCATCCTTCCATTCAAGATAGTCCTCTTCCATACTCTTATCGTCATCACCCTCTCCGCGTTCGCCTATTCTGATAGCGCCCATCTTTGTCAACTCTGCGTCAACGCTGCGACCGATGGCGTTGTAGTGCTCGTAAGTCCTGTTACCGAGACCGAAGACGACATATTTAAGACCCTCTAGTTTATGTTCGCCGTTGCTGAGCTCGAAGGACTCGTCTGTCAAGTTCTGCATGAGTTGAACGGCGTTATCAGTGGGTTCGCCCTCTCCGTAGGTAGCCATGACGAAAAAGACACAGGAATCCTCTGGAACTTGATCGAGGTTCTCGAAGTCATACTCTTCGGGATCGCAGACGAGAGAGGTAAGGCCGAACTTAGTTTTGGCTTCCTTCGCAAGACGGATGGCATATTCCTCGGCCGTACCGGTCTGCGAACCATAGAAGATGACGATGCGCTTTTTCTGAGAGACGCGAAATCAAAGTCAGTTGAATGAATTATCGAGGGGAAAGTCGCGAAATGGCTCACCCCCTCCTTCATTTTTGAAACAAAGTCCCTTGGATTTCCATGACCATTTGCAATTTTTGACGGAGCAAGTGGAACGGATTTCGGTGCTGAAGAGAAGATCTGGTCGCGGAAAAGATAAACACCAGCAAGGACTACGCCGAGTGCAAGAACAGCAACGTCTGAGGAAGACGTGACGGCCATCGTGGAGGTAATGAGGGAGACTTTGGGACCGACAGAGGTAACACGGAAGGTAGGTGGCCTAGTGGATGAGGAGAGAAAGTACCAGTCCTGAAGGACTGAGCGGAAGAGGAGAGCAAAGTAAGTAGAGGAGAGCGCCTGGCAGCTCTGTTCAAGAGGAAACGTGGCTATCCGGTGTCCCACGCAATATTCACAATCCTAGATTGTTTATGTAATTATTTAAATGCGGGTAACCTTGCGCGATGAAATGTAAGCGAAACTATAAGAAAATGTGGACCTAGGTATATTATGGGGAGCACTGAGTGGTTTGCGTTTTATGGTGCTATGCTTATGAACTAGATCTGATGCATTTGATGAGCCTGCTACATACATACTATGTTAGGTGCCACGGCAAGTCCGGTTGTCTTACGATCTCGGGTTGTCTTACGATCTTAGACTTACGTTGTGTACGCATAATCGGACCACTTCATACCACCGCAGCCGACCCGGAATATCTTGGGTTATAAGTAAAACGGAGAAGCAGTTCTGCAAGGTAGCGATCTACCTCCCCTCGGGGATCACACCACCTGTGTATAACCCATCCGATGGGTGCGGAACTTGACAAGTTTGGTGGCCGCTCCTCAATGACGCTGTATCGCTTGTCGTGGTATCATATACGATTTGTCTACTTCAAGTTAGTGGGAATCCAGCCGGTCAGTACTAGTAAACCATCGCCAACCGAACTCCCCCGTGGCACGGTCACCAGTGCTCTCCATTTTGGCTAGCGGCCAGCAACAGCCAGTGACATGTATCAATGTCTCACACACTGATCTGCATACTCAGGTGGCAGGAAGTTAACTACTAGTAGGTCTACTAATCGGCATTCTGAAAAGTGCTTTGCGTTGCGCTTTGGGATATTTCTTTTTGGATTAGCATGAAATTTGTTCCATTTGCCTAAATTCCGTACTCATTTTGGTTGACCATCGCCCGAGGCACAAATCCATCTCTACTTCTCATCATTGGTCAGCGTCCAGGCTGAAGATCAATGCATCTTTGATCAAAGGAGTGAAACAACGATAACGAATAGGCATGGAGAAAGGGGAAAATCTACTGGTCGTAACGCTCATAAGCTCTCGTGACTTACCCGACCGTTTATTTCATTTCAGTGGTTTTGCAGATCTAGTAGTACGGTTGTCGACAATCTCGGAGCTAGCTATCTAAGGACATAATCCAGCATGATATCTCCAAGTCAGGAAATCTCTTAGATAACCGACCTGATAAGAGTTGTCTTGACAGTTGCCTTTGATCCCAGCTTGACTCCATCCAAATATCAAGGACAATAGATGGACTCTGAGTCCCCATGGGAAGAAGACCCTCAAGTAGAATACGCCCCACAGGCAGACTGGACGAAGATCTCGACAGAGTTCACCAACGTATGTATCTAACGCCCTACCATTTTCTTTCTTCTTTCTTTATTCTCATTATAGTCCGGATATCGTGAGGGCATCATCGCAGGGAAAGAAGCCTCTTTGCAGGAAGGCTTTGATGCGGGTTTCGGCGAAGTAGGCGTACCTATCGGTCGCGAGCTAGGTAACTTGCGTGGCGCGGCATCAGCGATCGTGTCTTTCTTGACCTCGCAAAGCCCACGAGAATCACCAGAGCTTGACGAAGCTCGCAATATATCCACCATTCTCCTAAGCGTGCGCTTCTCCGATATGGCTCCTCCCGATCTCGAGGCTGAGCAGCATGCCCGAGAACACCTCAGCTTTGACGATCTGGAATTTGCGGAGAACGAAGAGTTGGTGCTGAAGCGAGATATGGAGGGTCTAGAAGATATGCTGTCTCGATTGACGGCTAATGTGGTCAGTGCGGCAAGAGCAGCGCCACAAGGAAGGCCAGCAAAAGAGGATGTTGCGAAGTTGAAAGACAGACTGCGGGCACTCAGCCTGAAGCTTGGCTTGGCTTTCCTACACTAGTGTGACTGTACCTTGATTTAGGGTTAGGGTTAAACACATTTTGACACGTAGTACCAACGTAGCACCGAACATGGTATTTGAAGTGAAGCACTTTCGAACTCACCTCACTTTACGTCTCCTCATAGACAGTAGTAGCCATGTCTTTCCTCAGGTGAGTCCCCCTTTGACTTTCCATCATAACCTTGACCTTGAACTAGTTGTCCAGGCTCGGCCTGTGTGTAACAGGCGTATATGCCATGTTCCTTGTGAGTCCTCTCGTCATGTCTCCAGAATAGAGCTAACCGAAGGCCGGGATCAGCTTTGGGCCATTGCACAAGAACGGCGTACGTTACGAGTTCATTTTGCTACCCCCCAGGCTCACTTCGATCCTGCAGTTTCGGTTCCCTTCCAGTCCATTGATGGGCAATCCACCCACAAGTTTAATTCGGCGTTATTCATCGGGACATGCCAAAGCTTCCTAAGCTCTCTATCCGCCCTATGCTATATCTACATACGTGGAAAGTCTGGATCTTCCCTTCTCTCTCTCCTGGGACTTGATGTCCCAACCTCGTCCACGATGACCAATGGATCCTCAAACACAAAGGTCTTCATCAACGGACATGCTCAATCCTCCAAACCGCAACAAGCATCATCCCATCGCAAGCGCCTCCTCCTCGGTTACATCCAATGCTCCACCTTTATTACTTTTGCAGCCCCATTCGGTTTCGCTGCCCTCTCCTACATCACATACCCAACTATGGTCCTTGGGAAGTCCTGCAAACTAGTTCCTGTCATGCTTATGAACGTTGTTCTCTACCGACGCAGATTTGCTCGTCACAAATACCTCGTCGTCGCATTGGTTACAACTGGTATTAGCGTTTTTATGTTCTTTGGAAACGAGAAACCCTCCAAGGCCACGTCCAACGGTAACGCTGAGTCCCAGTCCCAATACGCACAATTCATCGGCATCGCCTACCTTCTCATCAATCTCATTCTTGACGGCGCCATCAACTCGACACAGGACGAGATATTCTCAAAGCACAAGGTTTCAGGGCAGCAGATGATGTTTTGGATCAATGCATTTTGCACAGCACTGAGCATGGCGCTTGGGACGCTCCCACTCCCTCACATACCTGTCCTGCACCCTTCATCTGGCTCACAGAGCGAGTTCGTCAGCGCATTAGCGTTCATAAGGTCTCATCCGTCGATTATCGGGCCTCTTGTGCAGTTCTCGCTTACAGGTGCGCTGGGCCAGCTGTTTATCTTTGAGACGCTCCAGCACTTTGGATCGCTCACGCTAGTGTTAGTATCTATGCCTCCTATTGGTCGCTTTGAAGGAGATTACTAACTTGTTTGCAGCACGATCACTTTGACTCGGAAGATGTTCACCATGATATTATCAGTGGTCGTATATAACCATAAACTAACCCTCGGCCAATGGCTTGGAGCAGCTATTGTGTTTGCTGGTATATCAATAGAGGCTATTGTAAAGCGTAAAGGTACCATTCTTCATAAGACTTCAAGTGGGCCCACACGCTGATGCCCACCACCGCAGATGTCCATGCGAAACGAGTCCTCCAAGAGAAGGAAAAGGCTAAGATCAAGTCATTATGATCCCAAGTCCATTCATACCCAGTTCCGTTATTATTGAATATTTGGCAACCCAATTATATTCACAGCACAGGTAGACAACCCGAATCAGTTATACAGTATAATTATCCCAGAGCAAAACAATGCAGTCGAAGGAGCCCGAGTCATCAAGTCAACTTGGCTTCGCAATGTCAGGAGTCTGTCGCCATCATTGTGTCGTCCCCGTCGTCATCTCCATCCACAAGTGCCCTCTTACGATCTTCTACTCTGTAAGATTCCAGTTTAAAACGCGCAAGGTTCTTACATGTAAGAGAAACTAAAGGCAAACCTTGAGTCGTCGTCTTCATCATCCCTCTTCCTGCGGGACACTACTCTTTGCATTGGCGCTGCAGGGAAATTGGCCACCGCAGCCTTGGCCTTGTATATGGACTCGTATTCCTAAGACGCAGATTGTCAGACGTCAGAACTGATACCAGTGATGCAATTGTAGCAAATGTATGATATCTCTGCACCTTGATCTGTGTCAGGAATCCGCCATTTGGCGAAATACAGTACCGTCGGTTCTGTACAAGGTGGAGAGCATCCTCCCAGGAAAGTTGACAATGTCGCATCACAAACATGACCACAAACGCAGGGGAGAGCGAGATACCACCTATGACACACAACCGATATGAAGACTGATCAGAAACATACATGTACTACCCTTTTTAAAACGCACCATTGCAATGCACGAGAACCTTGCCTCCTTGATTCAGAGCCTGCTGAATGAACTGGTCCGCCCTGTATGTGGTCATTCTAAGGCTTGTAAATGGTAGTGACCGCACGATGAACGCACTCTGGGAATAGTCTGATAACGTTCTGCTCTTCATTATCTTCCACGTCTAGTACCAAGTATTGGAAGTGATCCGGAAAGCGAGGCCGCACGGAAAATGCCTCTTTCTGGTCCCGTATGCAGACACTACGGTAACCGAATTCACAATCAATACTTTGACTGACCATCGCCACTAAAGGTGAAGACGGAAAGCGTTCGAGGTCCAGCGCGATATGCGACAATGTTGGGCACGCATATCCAGGCGACGACTTACATGTGCGTGACACCGAAAGAATTTAGCGTTTCGAGTGATTTTGAAGCTTGGAATGGGCCAAGCAAGAGACCAGGGAGAATCTCCTGACACTCCCGCCTCATCTCATACCTGGGTGCATAGTTAGTCGCAATAGCAGAGATCCTGAGCCTTGGAAGGAGTGTATTTACTTCCATTCCACATCGCCAGGACCTTGTACAAGATTCCTCAAGATTTCGTCGCTGAGACTGAGCGCGGCCATGAGATCGAAGGAAGGAGGAAGAAGGGACACTGTTTCGAGAGATGATTGTGATGGTCAAAGTATCGAGACACTGGCGATTAACCAGTCGGAAGTATCTGTTCGCAATTCGGAGGTAATTATTTGACAAGTTTCGAGTTCCAAACAGTCATTGTCCACCGTGACTGTTCAACGTTCAACGTTCAAGTCTGTTTGAGTTTGACGACTTGGACCCGCAACCATAGTAATTGGACGTCTTCAAAGTATCACCGAATTGTTCATAATCGGTCAGAACGTTTTGCAAGAGACTCATTTAGTCCAGATATTGCAATGGAACTCGATGACGATGTACCGTATGTTTGCGGTAGGTTTCGTTTTCGGCGTCAGTTACATTGCTCATTGTACAACATTCAGAACGCTCATTGACCATGACGCACTGCCTGTCGGACCGCTCATAGCAACGCAGGAATCACGACGCATCCCATGTACTATCATAACCGGCTTTCTTGGCGCCGGAAAATCGACGCTACTGAGGTAAGTGAATTTTGAATCACAGTTCCGAAGCACCAGAACATCACCAGTGATGTGCAGACGGATATTAACCGAACGGCACGGGTACCGCATCGCAGTGATCATGAATGAGTTTGGAGACTCAGCCGTAAGTGTATTGATCTACGTCACCTTTTGCATGTTCATTCATCAGCAAGTAGAATATCGAAGGTAAGTCATACAAGGAGCCATATGACCAGTACCGTACGTTGATTCTCGCTCATCAGCGAAGGCGATCAACATTTCATCACCGGAGGACCCAACGGCAGAAAACTCAGAGGAATTTCTCGAGCTTGCAAACGGCTGTTTATGCTGTAGCATCAAGGACGCAGGCATTGCTGCGATCGAGAAATTGATGGAACGCCAGGGTTCATTTGACCACATCATCCTTGAGACTACAGGACTGGCTGATCCAGGTAAGAAACTCTAGCACTACGTGAACTGTTTTCTTCCTCGTATCACGCAGGCCCTATCGCTTCCATGTTCTGGTTGAACGAAGAGTACTCGGAGGGTCTTAGCAAACAAATATCGCTCGACGGTGTAGTTTGCGTAGTGGATGCAGTATTTGGCCAACAGGTATTCATGTCAATAGATCCTCCCGGGTTCCACTGCTGACCACTCGATCAGCAAATGGAAGAGGACCACTCTGTTGACGGTATTGGCGAAAGTCTTCGGTACGCTGATCCTCGGTCATGGTTAATTCTTACCCAATGTGTTCCATTTCTGTAGGCAGATAGCATGCTCGGACGTGATTCTCCTAAATAAGACCGACCTCGTCTCCCAAGATAAACTGGCTGTGACGGAAGAGATGATTCACATGGTCAATCCATCGGTACCTGTACACCGGACGGTACAAGCACACATCGACCTTGCGCACATCATGAATGTCAATGCCTATGGAGGAGCCAAACAACTACACAAGACCTCCTTTCATCATTCTCGGTGCGATGACGGACACGAGGACAGTCATGACCACACTCACGATAGCACCGCCACACATTACCAGCTCCGTGGAATATCCAGCCTTCAGTTTTTCATTCCTCCTTTGAACCAGGATCGACTCGCTCAACTCGAAGAATGGATCCAGGGCATGCTTTGGCGAGATGATGAGCTTGCGGATGTGAGCGACAGGGGCAGCAGCCGTGACGTCATAGTTCTGCGTTGCAAAGGACTCTTCGTCACTAGCTCAGGCGAGGAGTTCATGCTCCAAGGGGTACAGAACATGTATGAGATCACTAAGGTTGACGGACGCGGCGTCGTTGGAATCCCCGACTCGGGAAAACTTGTTTTGATAGGGAAGGGGCTAGATGAAACGGTAAAGGAGAGCTTGATGAAGGCGCTGGAACAGTGAGCAAAGAGCAAAAACTTCATAGTCGCACGCGTGGCATCGCAGTACGTTTCCAGCGTCAAGCTTCTAGTACCTTCGACTAAAAAAATTTCAGTTCAGTTTCCCCTCCGCGATGCCCGTTGGGGCTTTGGGGTTACCCACAAGAGCATTCCCGAAGCTTGTCCCATCGAACGCACCGTACTGTTAACAATATCTGGAAGTGCTGTCACCCTACCAAGTAGCTATTGCAACAAACAATGCATCAAGAACAAATCAAGGGTATCTACGACCAATCTCCGCTGGTAGCCGAAAACATGCGTGCCACTGGCCGATCTGCTCTAGATCTAAGATAACCAACCACGGTAATGAATGTTCACCCCACCTCGGCAAAAAGCCCAGGTTCTTTTGCGAGGGATTACATTCGCAGAAACTCCAATTTCTGTACCGAGATATCTGAACGGTAGTGATCGCTGCGTCTTCCGTAAGTCTGAGAAGACGACAGCTTCTCAACCCGACATCCGGGACATAGTGCCGTCGATTGGTTTTCTGTTAATTAGGATGAGGAAGGACATTAATGTCATTTATCCTGGTTCCAGATATGAACAAAAATATTGGCGACAGAATGGACTAGCATTTTGAGTTGCTCACGAAGACACTTACTACATCTGGCGTATCATGAGTCAGTCCCGACTCAGACACCGTCATCACCGTCTCCGAAACAAACCCCAATGACTCGAGCCTGAAGGAGTTATACAGGTTATTAATAAGAAGATAAAAAAGTAGACGCAGGTTCAGACAACGCAAGTCTTCGATACCCCGATGGCAAACAGTCACTGTAGCCCAGAAACTCCTGACCCAGCCAATGTCCGGATCATCACTACACTTGGTCATGTAGACCATGGAAAGACTACACTCATGGACGCTCTGTTGGCAGCGAACAATATCATATCATCCAAAATGGCTGGAAAGTTGCGGTATTTGGACAGTCGCGAGGATGAAATTGAGCGCGGCATCACGATGGAAAGCAGCGCCGTCTCACTCAGATTCCAAGTTATGGGACGCGACGCCGATGAAGGTATGTACACCCTGTCAGATGCGGTGAAAAGCTCCACGACAGGCACTTTCAGCAAGTTCTCCGAGAACCTACGTTATCAACATGATTGATACACCGGGACATGTAGACTTTTCTACAGAAGTGTCTGCTGCATCTCGGTTATGTGACGGAGCGCTGGTTCTTGTCGATGTGGTCGAAGGAGTCTGCACTCAAGTAAGTTGTCAAGTTTTTGTAATACAAATTTTCATGACTAGTACATCCACAGACCATCGCTGTGCTTCGACAAGCGTGGCAGGATAACTTGCGTCCGGTCCTCGTGATCAATAAGTTCGATAGGCTAATCACTGAGCTGAAGCTTACTCCTATCGAAGCTTATCACCACCTTGCACGGCTTATCGAACAAGTGAACGTCGTGATGGGCGAATTCTTTGCTGGTGAACGTATGGAAGATGATCTGCGTTGGAGAGAGGAACGAGACCGCCGATTGGCTGCCAAGAAGGAACAATACGCAGATGAGGGCGAGGAAACAGCGAATGACGACGACATATTCAAAGAAAAGGACGACGTGGACATATATTTCGCTCCGGAACGTGGAAACGTTGTTTTTGCATCTGCCATTGATGGGTGGGGCTTCCGCGTCAGCAAGTTTGCCCAGCTCTACTCTGCCAAACTCGGATTCAAGGAAGTTCATCTACGACGTGTCTTGTGGGGTGACTTTTATCTGGATCCGAGGACGAAGAGAGTCATCAGTTACAAGCACTTGCGTGGACGCGCCTTGAAGCCTCTCTTTGTACACTTCGTGTTGGAAAACATTTGGGCCGTATATGATGCTGTTGTTATAAACCCGTCAGTACCTTTATCATCCTTCTCGGACGACAATGACTGAGATGCTTTAAAAGGAACACTGATAAGGTGGCCAGGATCGTTTCGGCTCTCGATCTCAAAATTCTGCCTCGCGATCTTCGAGCGAAAGACAGTCGTCATCTGCTCTCCCTCATTTTCAACCAATGGCTCTCACTATCAACATGTATCATACAAAGCGTCATAGACGTTATTCCTTCACCTCCCACTGCTCAAGCAGTTCGTCTCCCTCGGATGCTTTACCCAAATATCTTCAATCAAGAAATCAAGCCCAAGAATAGACTAGAGCAGGACCTCTTCACTTCGAACTCAGCCCTCGAAGCAAATGTGACGGCATATGTCAGCAAGATGTTCGCAGTGCCCAGGAAGGAGCTTCCAGAGAACAAAGTCGAACCTGTGACCGCAGAAGAGTTGCGTATGAGAGGAAGAGCGGCAAGAGAGGCCCGCAAAGCTGATAACTTAGACAGCGTCCTCATTCAGGAGATGCCTGAAGATACCCCTATCCCGCTGGAAACACTTAACGAAGCCATTCTCGGGTTCGCTCGTCTGTACTCCGGATCGATCAAGGTTGGGACAAGAATATACTGTGTCTTGCCCAAATACGATACCACGTTACCTTCCAATCATCCCGCAAACGCCAACAACATTGTCGGTGCGACTGTAGAAGCATTATATGTGATGATGGGCCGGGAGTTACTCCCAGTTGACAGTGTCCAAGCTGGCAACACTTTCGCAATTAGGGGTTTGGAAGGCAAAGTTTGGAGAAACGCAACACTTTGTGCGCCAGGAGAAGCAGGAATCCTTCAGGATAGCAGTCCTCAGCTGGACCGGGAGTGTTTGATCAACATCGGGGGTACTAACCGAACGGTACAGCATCACTCCTATCTCTTTTCTTTCGACATGCTGAAGCCTCCCATCTGGAGACGCCCCCTATCGTGCGCGTAGCCCTCGAACCCGAGAATCCTGTTGACATGCCCAAGCTGGTCGCTGGACTTGCGCTGCTAGCACAAGCAGATCCATGCGTGGAGACTTTCCAGCAGCAAACTGGAGAGCACGTTATTCTTACTGCTGGGGAGCTTCATTTGGAGGTATGTTTTATTGTACGGCGCGTTTCGAGCACATAATCACCTCTACCCGTAGAGATGCCTCAAGGACCTGCGTGAACGCTTCGCGCGAGTGGAGATTCAAGCCTCTAAACCCATTGTGCCCTTCCGCGAAACTGCCGTTAAAGCTCCAGGTGAGTCCCGAGTGCTCCCCATGCTCCAATCAACTCATCAAGATTGCACCAGATATGGCAGCTCCTAAAACATCCAATGCCGTTCGTGGCACTATCAAGGGGGCCAGTTCTCATAATCTCGTCACCTTCACCCTGCGGTCGGCGCCTTTGCCGGATGGCATGCTCCTTTTCATTCAGCAGAATATCACGGCTCTCAGGGCACTATTACAGGAACGCAGGTCCAACGACCGGGGTCTTTGCGATGGAAGTAGTAATGCCGTTATCGAAGGGGAGCGGCTTGAGGTGCAGGGAGACCTGTTACATACCCCGAGCGTGAGACCTGAGCAATTTTGGCACGTTTTGGAAGAGAAATGTAAGGAAGCAGGGGGGGAATGGTCCGATGTTGTGGATAGGATTTGGGCATTCGGCCCTCAGAGTGCCGGTGGTTGTCTCCTCATTGATGCCCGGAAGGACGTTGTCCCGTTATCGTGCGTTACAAGAATCATCTAGGACATTGAATACTAACATTGTGGTAGCTTAAAACGCCACTTGGTACGGGACCAGGTCTCGGATGTGCAGAACGGATTGCACAACGAGCACGATTTCACTGGCCACATCGAGACTGGATTTCGACTCGCAACAGTCCAGGGCCCATTGTGCGCGGAGCCTGTTGAGGGGCTTGCTTATTTCGTGGAGAACATTGATGTTGATGCTGAAGGGTTACAAAAAGAGATTGGTATGTCTCTAAATCTGATGAGCTATATTTGCCAGCTGACGGAGGCTTGGAGCAGTCCAGAATAGATTAACACAAGTGACAGGTTCCATAATATCAGCCGTGAGAGATGCCTGTAGGAATGCATTGTTGGACTGGTCACCAAGGCTCAAGTTGGCAATGTACTCATGCGACATTCAGGCCTCAAGTACGTTGCCAATACTTACCTTTCTTGTTTGACGTTGACCCGAACGTTGCGGTTTACTCCCAGCGGACGTTCTCGGAAAAGTATATGGTGTGGTCGCTAAACGACGTGGACGAATCGTAGGTGAGGAGATGAGAGAGGGAACGACACATTTCACCGTCTCTGCACTGCTTCCTGTAGTGGAAAGTTTCGGCTTTGCAGATGGTACGTCGGCGCCGACTTACTATATGATCGGCAGCTGAATAGAGATGAAAGATATCCGCAAACGAACTTCAGGCGCAGCGAGCCCTCAACTGATCTTCAGCGGGTACGTTTCTGTGATGCTGCTCGATACGGGGTTAAGTACTGAATGGGTGATATGAACAGTTATGAATTGCTTGATCAGGATCCATTTTGGGTCCCAACGACAGAGGAAGAACTAGAAGATCTCGGTGAAAAAGCAGATCGGTCAAATGTGGCCAAGGAATATATGGATGCCGTGCGAGAACGCAAGGGAATGTTTGTTGACAAAAAAATTGTGCAATTTGCGGAAAAGCAGAGAACGCTCAAACGGTGATGTACTTGAAGGATGCCTACAATACCAGTAGATCTCTGTTCACATAACGTATGTATCTTTGCTGCAATGTGACAGAACCAGAAATGATAAATAGGTACTGGCCTCGCTCTGGCAGCGACGCTTAGACAGTTGCTCGGGAACAACGCATCGTTTTTTTTCTGATGGCCAATTCGGGCCTGATTACGTAAAATATCAGTGAAGAAGAGACCGCCTGTGAAGACTTCATCCAAGTTTCTCTGTGAAGTTCCCTTGCCTTGTCCTTGTCGTCTTCGTCTTCGACGTTCTCAACGTCCTCTTTGCGTGTTGGAAATCCATCACTTACTTATAACTTGCTTATGGCTGCCCTCGGCGTCGCCTATGGCGGTCTAAGCTCTTACCCCAATGCCATTATCACCGATGAGGACTCCAGTGTCCTTGAAGGGGAATATATCACCACATTCTTCTGTCAAGCCCTATACGACTATCAGACAATGGATGCTTCGTCTCTTTCCTTCCACAAGAACGATATAATTGAGGTCTTGACCCAGCTTGAATCCGGCTGGTGGGACGGTCTTCTTGGTGACGAGCGGGGATGGTTCCCATCCAACTATGTCACCATAATCTCCGAAGAGGAAGCCGAACTCGCGTTATCGCATTACGAACAGCAGACATTGCAGCACAATCAATTGCCACAGGTACAGGAGACTTTAAATGACACTCATATACATTGTGGTCATTCACGCGGCGAAATCGTTCAGGACCATCGTGTTTCGGAAGCCGATTGGGGAGCAAGCGAGGTGGCTAGCTCTTCTGGTGGCTTTCTTGCGCTCGCACATACAGTTACTGAAGGGCGAATAATGTCCAATGATTATTGGGTGCCACGAGTTACACAGGATGGTCGAGTGAGCAATTTTGTTCTTGAGTTAGCCCTCCGTGAACCGATACATCAATGTTCCAACAGATCTACTACGAGAATACGCAAACCGGTCAACATTCTAAGGACCTGCCCCTTGAAGCGGATGACGCCTCCAATGGTGAACTTGCTGGTCTAACTGCCTCGCAGCCCAGCTCCCGTGCTGGTACCGGCGCTGGCCTAGGACTCAGCACGCTAACGGAGACCGCCCGAGCCGGGTTTGGTGTGCCTAAACGGACGGGCACTCCGGAACCTTGGACTAGGAAACTTGCCGACGATGGCATGTCCTACTATTACTGGAATAAGCTCACCGGTGAGGTGAGCTGGACAGTTCCAGAAACTGAAACCTCAGTCAAGAAAGGTCGCACACGCGCTCTAACCAGTTCTTCTACTGCTTCCTCGGAATTCTCCGGCATTCATGATGAACCAGACAACATCACTCGCTTGCGGTCAAACTCTGCAACATCGCAGGTCCAAGGAGGACGTGAGCGAAGTCACAGCATATCGGGGAATATCAGTGATTCAGATGACTCCGGCATATACTCTCCAGACCGCGATCACTCGCCTTCCGTTAGCAACCGTTCACAAAGCGGTCAACGAGATGAGTTAGATCGATTGGTCCAAAGGAATCCTGCCTTGGAGCTAACTGCGGCAGAGAGAATTGCCCAATCCCTTCAGCAATCCCTCGCTCCCCCTCCCCCAGACTTGGTGCCGGATCTGTCGCATATCGCCCGCGGCGCCATCGCTGCCATCGTTCAGAAGAATCAAACACTCACTTGGGTTTCTCGTCGGTCTGAACAGGCACAAGCCCTCGATAATCTCATTAGAACGGTCGTGGTTGCTGTTCGTAACCTTCTCTACATTTCTGCTCCCCCATCCGGTCATATACCAAGCCATCTCATCCCACGAGATGCTCGGAACCGGCGCGAGACCACTGCTTCACAGACACTTCTTAAACCCGCCCAGCGCAAGGTTACGGCAACGTTATCCAAACTGGTTCTGTCAGCACGTGCTATGGAGTACGACTCCGGCCCCGCCGCGCATGAAACCGCCTCTCGTATCGAAAGTGATGCGGAAGAGCTCGATAGAGCCATTGCCGCCTTTGTCGTCGAAGTACAGCGATTCCACAACGAGCAGCAGCAGGTGGGCGTTGGGGCCAAACGTGTACAAGGTTGTTTCTCCACGGTTTACATTGGACTTGGCTTGGTTGGAGCTGGTTGTGCTGGTACTTGGAAAGGTTTCGGTTGGGTTCCTATGGACGGCACTGAGGAATTTCCCCAGACTATCCTGAGTTCTGACGCCTTCTCAGAGTTCAAGACACACATGGTATCGGTCCAGGCGAAGTTTGGTAGCCTCCACACTGCCTTGAGGAATAAGAGCAGTGAATCTCGTGAGTAGCATTTGGTCTAGTCAGTTCCGCAGGGCTTTAATGTTACATAGGGCAGCGCGTATGGATGACTAGCAGGGACGTCCTCGCAGGGCTCTCGTCCCTGCTTTTGTCTGTGTCCAACCTGCATATAGCCCGTCATGTCGATGTTGACGGATTCTACTCTGAATCGGCTGGTGCTGCGGACGGCCCCTTGTACACACAGGCTGTAGATAAAGCACGGTTGCTAACCCGTACTTTAGAGGCGGTCGTGCAGTCCCTTTATGACGACGCGTCAACCTTACTCTTGACGACCCAACGCATCCGTCGGCCAGTAGGCAGGATTGCGTCGCAGGACGGCGATCACTTTTATGAATATATGGACGCGATCGCCACATGGATCAAATCGAATCTTCAGTTCCTCATGCAGACCCTTGATGCACTGCTATCCCTAGGTCATGATCAAGCGGATATCGCCCAAGGTGACTACAACGGCTCGATCGAGTGGCGCATGTCGCGGTTGAGCGTCATGGATCGTCACTTTGATACACGACCCATGTCCGTCCTCGACCCTACTGACCCAGAGAGTGAAGACATCGTTGATATCGAAGTGGCGTTTGGAGCTCCGGGAGGCAAAGTGGCAGCAATGTACGCCGACCGCATACCGACTTTGCGAAGTCAATCCCAGATGTCCGACGCCACGATTACTCTCGGCAATCGTTCCATACTTGACTCTGCTCGAAACAGCAGCTCAACTTACGATCCAACGATGTCGGTTCAAACCTTGGTGCCGTCAGATAGGCATATGGATTTATCTTCCATGAGCGACACTACATCATTACATGACGATGAATGTAAGTGTGACTTGCCCTTTTCTCCTTCGCTTTGATGACGCGAGCGTTCTAGCAACCACAACACGGACCACCACGAATGCACAAAAGATCAAGAAGATCTTCGGTGACGACGCTCCCGAACATATATTCAGTACAAAACCATGGTACCTGCGACCAGATTACACGAAGAATGATATGACCATCGATGTGGATGGTAGTGTCCGAGCTGGCACAGTTCCGGCTCTGGTTGAACGTCTCACTTCGCACGAAACTGGAGGTAAGTGGCTCAAAGGCAGGTTGATTGACCATTTTTACGACTTCATTAGATCCAACTTTCATCAAGACGTTCCTGATGACATATAAATCATTCACGACTGTTGACGAGCTCTTTGATCTCCTTGTGCGACGCTTCTGTATCCAGCCGCCTGACAACCTGGGCCCTACTGAATTAGAGGAGTGGAAGAAACTTAAGCAATACATCATTCAAATGAGGTTCGCTCAGTTCATCTACATCGTCGATAATCCTAATAAACTTCCATACAGGGTTCTGAATACGTTCAAGGCCATGGTGGCGGATGACGATATCCTTGAGAAAGAAGATATGTACATTCTTGATTCCATGAAGAAATTCTTGCAACAAGAAGCTGTCAGCAAGATCGCAATATCTAAGCAGCTTGTGGTTTTGATTGATCGTGTTGTAAGCCATAAGAAACTACTACTCGAATGCACAGAACTCATCATTTTTTTTTAGCGAGCTGGAGAAATCAAGAAGACGTTCACACCAAATTTAGTGTCTCCTCCCACATCTATAGCACCCAAAACGGGTAAACGAGTGAAACTACTTGACGTCGAACCCCTAGAACTGGCGCGGCAGTTGACCATCATGGAAAGCCATTTGTATCAAAAGATCCGCCCTATGGAATGTCTTTCGAGATCCCGAGAGCAGCAGACTACCCACAATGATAACATTGCTCGGGTCATTCAAACCAGCAATAGAGTAGGGACAAAAGCTCTGGTAGCACCAACTCATGAGCTAACGTGTCTCCAGATCGCCAATTGGGTTGCAGATGCAGTACTGAGTCACGAAGATTCAAAGAAACGGGCTGTAGTTCTCAAACAATTCATTCTCATCGCCGACGTGAGCAATACGGTAGTCATTTGAAGCTGCTGTTGACCCTGACTCTCTTCAAAGCGTTGCCGCTCTTTACACAACTATTCGAGTATGGTTGCAATCGTATCCGGACTCAACTCTCCTCCCATTCGCCGGCTGAAGCGCTCTTGGGAGCAAGTCAATTCGCGGCACATGGGACAGCTTAATACCTGCGAGATGACTATCGATTCGGGCAAGAATTTCAACAATTATCGATCGACGCTTGCAAAAGTTGCGCCACCATGCGTGCCCTTTATTGGTATGGACATATTCACAGTGAAAGACTTCGCTTGATACTAACTTGAGGACCCCAGGTGTTTTCCTCACCACTCTGACGTTCATTCAAGACGGCAGCAAAGATACTCTGCCTGGGAACCTAGTCAACTTTCGGAAGCGTCAGAAGGCCTCGGAAGTCATCCAAGATATCCAGCGCTGGCAAACCCTACCTCATCACTTCCATCCTCTCTTAGCAGTCCAGAACTACATTGAAGAATCACTTGGTAGATTCAGCGACCAAGTTGATGTTGGCGATCTATTTTGGAATCTCAGTTTGGAACGGGAGCCTCGCGAAAGGGAAGATGAGAAGATGGCGCGTTTGCTTCAAGAGAGTGGATTTTTGTAAATTCGTAACGTCTCGTTTCTCGTATTATCGGATGGTCCCTGCTTTCTGTTCGTCATGTTGTAATGCTACAAGTCGGAGGAATGCTTTCTGCTTTTGATAATCGTGGTGGACAGATCACTTGGGTGTCAACTTCACCGCATAGGACAACTTATGGTTAAGTGCATCTATCTCTTTAGCGACGGCGTTGAACGGAATGTACAGTGGCCAACTTATGAAATGTGAGGCAAGAAAGCTGAGGTTATTACTTGTAAGTGAGATGGTCACGTGCTTTAAAAGTCAACAGGACACACTCCAGAAACCGAGTCTCAGGTCATCCATACACCGCTTCTATCTCCTCACGTTGAGGCTGCTTCTTGCTCATGTCACAACAGGAGCCCTCTTTCTTCGACCGGGAGCGTGATCGGCTGTCCGCCGAGATCACTGCAGTAAGACGCGATTCAGACTTTCAAGAACGGCAGCACATATCTCACGACTTGTCCAGGGTTTTGAAGAATTGCTATCTTCGAGCAACGTCCTAAACCGCAAGCTAGAAGAAGTGCTTGGAATGACAAGAGAATACGAGACCACAGCCTCTCTCTGGAAAAGCTTCCATGAGTTGATGCGGGGTCAGAACGAGCCGCTTGATGACCCAAGAACGGTGCCTGGAACTGGTGCCCACGTCGTCTCCACGAATTCAAGACGTCAATAATTTATTTCGCAAGGGTAGAGAAAGAAGGTGAGCTACATGGTCATCATTCTCATGACATTTGCGAGACTATCCAAGTACAGGCAGTAAAAACAGAGCGTATGTATGTATTATTGCAGCAGAACAAGACGGGAGATTAAATGCCGTTTAAAAAGTCCATTTACACATCCGCCCAAGAGGCCACCTGAAAAGAATATTCATTTAGATAGTGAGTGGACATATTGAGAATGTGACTTACCCAGGAGAACCCGGCAAACTCTTGCTGATCGCGGGCTGACAATTGTCCGTGTACAGGGGTCAAGGTTGGTTGTTCACGAGTGAATTCTTCATCGAAGTTGCTTGTATCGGCGCTGCCATTCTGTAGAACAGGTATAAACCATTGTGATGTGGTGAGTTTAGATGAAACTTACGATAGTCGGGAAGTAGGGCGGAGGAATGCGCTTGTTGAGAATATCGTCAAAGTTGACGTCTTTGAAGAAAGGATGCCTCTTGATCTCTTCAGCATCTGCCTTACTAGAGCCAAGCCGACGGTTGGGGTCCCTCGTCAACAACTGCAGAAGCCTTAGCATCAACGAAGAATCAGAAGCTTGTAAAAGCATGCCTTTTGTAGAATCGAAACAGCGTCCCTTGGCATAGTGATCGGGTACAGAGGTTCATCTTCCAAGATAGCGTCGAAAATTTCATCCTCGTCATCACCCCGGAATGGTGATTGGCCGAGTAGCATTTCATACGTCAGCACACCGAAGGCCCACCAGTCAACGGCACGTCCGTAGCGTTGCTCAAGGAGAATCTGGTTGAGTGTTAGGTCAGCTATGTTCAGCACCTCTCAAGAGGAATTGTCAACAAACCTCTGGAGCCATGAACTCAGGAGTCCCGCAGAAGGTGCTAGTGGTCGAGCCGTACCACATGTCCTCCTTGCAAAGACCATAATCAGCAACCTTCACATGGCCATCAAGAGTGAGGAGAATATTGTCGAGCTTAAGATCACTGATGGAATTATGCGACTTGAGTATATGCTGTCTTCAGGTGCATAACAACGACTTGCCGATAGATAATGCCATTGGCATGGAAGTACTCCAAAGCGAGAAGGACTTCAGACGCGTAGAACTTCGCTTGACGAAGGGAGAACTGCTTGCGCTGGATGTGCAACATGAGATCACCGCCACTGACATACTCCATGACGAAGTAAACGCGGGTTTCAGTCTGGAAACAGGAATGAAGGCCAAGGAGGAAGGGGTGACGTTCGCGAGCAGCGGCCAAGAACACACGCTTCTCCGAACGAGTGCTGAACGACAGTAATCAGCTAGTGCCTTCATTTACGCGGCAAGAAACGCAACACACCTCTCTACTTCATCATTGTCGATGATGAATTCCTTCTTCAGGACTTTGATTGCGTACAACGCGTTGCTCCTCTTTTCCTCTGCAAGCATGACTTTACCGAAGTTACCCTTTCCAAGAACAGCCAAAAAATTGAAGTCATCAAGGCCAACTTTCCGCTTGCGCGGAGGCACGCGCTGAGTAGGGGGCATAGCTTGAGGCACAACAGCTACCTCCGCCTGCTGTGGTCGCTGCTGCATATATGGTTGAGGTGGTGGAGGCTGAGAAGGTGTAGGCTGTTTCTTTCACCCAATGATCAGCCCTAACCTGGATCACAGACAAATTGTTAACATTTACCTGGACGGGAGGGATGCTGTAGTCTTCCTGGTCGTAGCTTATGGAGGCAGGGGGGGCAGCTGCGGGAGGAAGTAATGGCTCATTCGGGTAAGCAGGCGGAACAGGAATCCGTGCTCCTGGGGGAGGTCGAGGGGGGATATTCGACGGAGGCTGCTGTTGATAATGCCGGGGGTCAACCCCGTCCTGGGAAGGAGTCTGACGGCCATACGGCTTTGCAGGAGGTGCTGGAGGTACATCTGGAACTCCCCTAAGCTGTAAGCGGTCCATGCTCTGGGTGACGGGGACATCGACAGGAGGAAGGAGCGGAGGCTGGGTCTGAGGGGTGTGAATCTGCGTGACAGGTCTAGCAGCGGCTCTACCCCCACGCGCTCGGTTTATATCACGCCAGTCACGAAGAAGCTGGTTAGCCGTTTCCATCGACATGCCGCAAAAGTCGGGAACGAGGTGTGCACAGTTGGCGTGGCATGTAATCTCGCACTCGGAGCATCTGCGTGCGTTCTTGCGTCCCAAGGGAAGGATGTAACCACAGTGGCAGCACCAGTTCGCACCCAGATTGGTAATGGGTTCGAAGCGGTGAGGAATACGATGGTTAATCTTCTCTTCGTCATCGTCCTGCGAAGTACAGCAAATGAGCGCTAATGAAGAGAGAAGAGAAAGTAATTCGGGACTCACTCCAGTATTTGATTTCGAGATACACTTGGTAACAACTTTCTCGTAACATTTTTTATGACAGGTGTACCTGCAGTCTTCACATTGATATCCCAGAGCGTTGAGAAGGAAGTCGCCGCAGAAGGCACAGAGCATGATCTGATAGAATTGCCGTTGTACAAATTTGTGTCCATTCATCTCGTGAACCTCGCCTTTGCGCTTCCTGACAGCTCCTTGACGACCAAGCCCGCCAGGGGCGTCGAGGGGACGCTTCCTCACGTTCTCCTTAACTTAAATACTATCAGCATTTCATCAGTAATAGCAGCACAAAGCACAAACCGAAGTTCATATGTAAAGCCAATGCACCAGCAGGCTCGACAGCAAACCAAGCATCGATTCCGTCGCTCTGGCTTGGAAAGCCCATCGATGCGCCAGTCTGACCAATTTCCCCAGGGACGAGATTGAGCGGTGCATTTATATCTCCCAAGGCACCCATCTGACCAGGGGGCCTTCCAATGGGAGAATCACCGTCCATGGCACCGGCAGTTACCCATCCGCCTTGACCGCTGTCCATCATGACCTTTTGACGTCTCAGCGCTTCAACGAGATCACTGATCCTTATCCAAAGGAGGCCGATGGGAACGGGGTGCAACTCTGATACTTGTTTATCGTAGACTGCAATCTCGACTTCATTGGCTTTGTCGACCGTAATCTCAAAGTCCTCGTTCCAACGATCTGTGCGTGAAGGATGAGAGCGAGCGCGCTGAGTGCCTTCAATCTTGATAGAGACGTATGTTTCGCTGATCTGTTTGGACGACGCACGGAGTCGTCCGGAAGATACAATAGGAGCGTGATCGAGTTCGCGGGCTCCCTTAACAGTGATATAAAGCTTGCCAGACAAAGGTTTTGCCCGCATGTTTTCTTGGCGTTCTCCACCTGCGCCTAAGCCTTCGGTCAACATCACTGGGCCAAATCAAACGAGTTGGAACAAAATCCTACCTGATTGTTGTTCATCCTCTTCTTCGTCGTCAAGGATGTGTAAATTCTTGTATCGTTTGAGAGCGGACTGCAAGAGCTGAACTTTCTTCTCGCTCTCTACTCGCTTACTCTCAGCATCCGCGCGAGATTTCTTATCCCCGTCCGCTTGGTACAATTTGGCCATTTTGTCGATACCCTTTTTATACTGCAACTCAACCTGGAGCTTGAACTCTAGTTGGTGAAGCATACGGGATATCTTGGCTATAGTGTGAGGGGTATCGACTTTGATGAGGTCAAGGTTGGAGTATTGCTTGGCGGACGATGGTGATATAGGAGAGCCTCCAGATCGAGTAGGATCATCGCGCTGAGACTGGAGCTTCTTGCGAGCCTGAAGCTCGCGGAGGGTGTCTTCAAAGTATGACAAGGAGCGTTCGGCTTCTCTTATCTTTGCGTCGTTGCGTCTCAGGACGTCTTGGTTTGTGGTTGCCTGACGGAGAAGCCTGGACGCATCGAGTACTTTACGCTCTGTCTCGATGCGTTTGTGGACATCCTGTATTTTCTGGTCGAGCTCGTCGAGCTTGTTATGATACTGATTAACGGTTTGTCATGACGATGGCAATAGATAACAGCATACCATGACCGTTTAGCGGTGATAATTAGTCCCACTTGTGATGGAGATCTGACAAGTTTGAGAAATGGACTATTGATGGTGTGACTGTCCCTGCAAGTAACTGGAGCTTCACCAAGTCACTTGAAGGACTCGATTGTGGCTGCAACAACTTGATGAGACCAGATTACTGATAATGTTTTTATTATTTATTTTCGCTTGGCTATCTCGTAATTACCAATTTATCGATGAAATTGAAATACATATTAACATTATACTAATGCCACTTCTCATCGTCACGTCTCTCCATGCCGTCCTTCTCCTGCTCGTCATCGATCCGTGCTGCTTCACAAAGCCATACGCTGTGTCTCAAAATTACCCACAACTTAGCGCATTCATCGCCATCGGACGTGACCCACAACATCAAAGGACGTTTGCCGAACGAACTAGATGTTCTGTGGCTCTCAGATATTATCGTGTCACTCACTGGCTCACTAGATAACCAGGGAGCCCTCGCACCTGAGATTTCGCATTCTGCACTTATGAAACACCTCAAATCGCAACTGAAAGCGGCACGCACGTAACTCCATATTCTCTGACCCATTACTGACGAATTTGTCCAGAATGCCAGTCAGCTGGGTCTCAACAATGTCTCGCGTCCTTATGTCGACGACGAGGACGGCCTTTCAAAGCGTTTGCGGCATGTCACCTACCAGCTTCGCTGATGTCTGATCTTAGCCTTGCAGTAACGTTGACTCCCTCGCGCTCACTGCCCTACACATCACGTCCGCATGCTAATCTCGTTTCCTTGCATCTTTCTTATATCTGGAAGACCATCGGACGGCGCAAAGACAAAGACAATTCTGGCGACTTGATGGAGGATGTCAATCCTTTTTCTCCAACTCTTTTCCTTCCCACCGAGGCTCTCCTCAATCGTGTGACCATACAGTTTCTAACTTACCATCTCGTGGGGTAAGTTATCACTTGACGGGCTCGGATCTTTGCGCACTTAATCAATACAGCCGTTATCCTCTCATTTTTGGACCTTGGTGCAAGGTACGTGGGTCTAAGCATAACCCCTGACCTGGTTTTCATCTTGTTTATCAGAGGCTCGACATGGAGATGCAGTATTTTCCTTCTATTGGCCGCTCTATTACAGAAATCATGAACCGGTCAAAAAGCAGTTCATTTTTATCGAAATGCAATCGTCTCCTGAAGGTATAGCCAAGCCCCGAATCTCATCACTGACTCCAATACTCTGTAGGTCGCTCGTAGTCGTCACAAATCGGTTCTCCAGGCTTCTGCCACCGCGATATCCTCATGCACCAGAGATGATGAAAACTCCGCAGAGGAAATTGAAGATTCCCCTTCGGTCTCGGTTCTTACAGACGAACAAGTTTTGTGCGAGGCTTTGGAGCAGCTATTCCGGGTTGGAGTTCCTCGACGCCGTTTTAAGGTCAGCCACGTTTGATTCCCTATCCGAGTATCATCGTCATGTGCAAACCTTGTATAGCCCATAGCGGCAATCGTATCATTACCACGAGAAGCCGACGACTTGGTTCAGCCTTCGCAAGATGACGCGACCACCGATGCCGGCACTGATTTCCCTTTCTCTTGGCTCCCCCTACCCGATTTTGCTATGTCCCCTCCTCGCTCTACTTCTATTGATGTCCAGGAAGCATTGCCAGACGATACGGACGTCTTTATACAAGAGGACTGGCCCGAAGATGACATGTGGAGTACACGTGAAGACACAAGCCTGACTCGTGGATGCGATTTCGAAACCCCATCGGACGAATCTCTTATCGGCGATTCTGATTCATCAGCAAGCATCACCACGCCTTCTTCACAAGCCTCCTTCCCTGCACACTATCACAAATACGAGGTCGACTCTCACGCGCTTGGCCTAGGTCCTGGTACAGTGCAGCAGGAGGGTGCCTTCCTGGAAGGTTCCGGAAAATCGGCGCTCTTTATATCCCTGTCACATCACGCTGCACATGATCGTCACCACTCACAGAGCTCTGACCAGCTGACAGTGGACCAAGACTTAGGCACGTGCCAAGCGCATTCAGAACACTTCGAGATTTTGGATAGTCTTGAGGGTGACGGTTTGTTGGAAGTCGGGTATGAAGAATCGGATTCCATGCTGTTCGATCTGGACGACATGGTAGATCCGGTGACAAATACGCCAATTGCCAACATCCCTTTTGGCGACGCTTGTTTCAGCTCCGACGTTACTCATTTCACCAGCACCCCGTCGAACAGCGATGTCGCAGATGACTTCTGTCTTCCCTTCAGTATGTTGCCGCACATGGTGGACGAAGACGATGTAAAAGATGCCACCAACGGTTTTGTAGCTGTGTGGAGTTTGTGAACCTCCACAAGTCGTTGCCACACACACACACATTCAATAAAGAGCATATGTTTCCGACAACAAATTCGAAACCTGACTTGTGGGCTTGCATATGATTCCGAGTTCCGAAACATGAGGTTTCATCCATTGAGACTCCGCCACTCCGCCAATACAGTCATTACGCCCTCTAACGATATACATATACATACTGACCTTCTCCAAGTCTCTGACCTCAACTCGGACATCTCTTGGCTACTATTGACATTGACCTGCTCTAGCAGATCCTGCGTCAAGGCTGTAGCTCCTCCTCTGTGCTTTTTCACTACGCCTCCTCATCACCATGCTGCCGGCCAAGCGCAACAAGATCGACATCAGTGTGAGTATATCGTACATCGCCACCATCGCCCCAGCCGTCACGATTGACTACTATGGGCCGGACGGTATCCGTTAACATCATATCCATATCTAACATCACCTCCTACACCCAGAAATTGACGGAGGAGGAGCAGAAGCTCTTTCGACTATATGGCAAACTACCGACACACAAGAACATCCTGACGAAAATGCAAAAGGTTTGTGGGCAATGTTAACTTGATACATAAACTCTTCGTCCGTTGAGTGGATATTCTATCATCAGGACCGCAAATATTTCGATTCCGGTGACTATGCACTGTCAAAAGCTGGCGTTGCTCCTCAAAATACTGTTGGCACTGCTATCCCTAATCCGGAAAAGTATGCACCGCACCTAGGTTCTTTATCATCACTCCATTGCTTCTAACCGGCTTCGTTGTGTCAGCATTCCTCATGCATCATCGCCTCCAAGCACGCACCAGGGGGGTTTATCCATATCGCCGACAAACAGCATGAGTGCAGCACGAGAGAGCTCTCTATCTCAATCCGAAGGAGATACTGCTACGGACAAGGAATTTGATGGCACTACTAACAACCACGACGAAGAAGCATAGAACCTCGGTTCTCGAAACATACTCTATCGCTTTGTTTCATGTCAGACGTTTGTTGCTGTCCATTATTCCCCTGTTGTGTCATATCTGTCGGTGGCCAAATACGTATGCGCCTACCAGGTGTCTGGTTTCAGATTCTGATGTAGCGACTGCTTGACCCATTTTTCTTTGGAGTCACCGTACCACTATAATACTGGCTTGAATCTGTATGTATCATCACCTTTTAGGCTTGAGCTTGTCCATGCTGTGTCTAATTTCAGTGACATGATGTGACGCTTTGTGACGTTTTGTGACTTGTCGCGCCTGTGGCAAAAATGTCGGGCAAGGAAACGCGTCCATCTCGGGAGCGGTCATATAGATCTGACCTTCGTGATTACAGTCAACGTGCACACCTTCCGACATGTCAATTGAGGATTTTCGCAGTGAAATTGCCCAGCACTTCAGTGAGGCTGTAGCCGCCGATGATGTCTTGGTCAAAGAATGTGAGCACCGTTCGCTTTCTCTGAGCCTAACCTACCGACGCGTCCGTCCGTTGCACGTTATCCAGGCATGGGCATGTGCAAAATGTATAATCACACCGTAGAAACTCTCTCATACAAGTGGCAAGCGCTGTCATACTCAACCACGAGCTCCTTCGCCTTATTCACGCTCAAATCTGTTCCTGATCTCAAGGCAAGACTACAGCAGGAGCTGGGCAGGACGAATGCAACTAAACAGGAGACTACGTCGCGGAATGTAGCCAGTGTCAACTTTGGAAGAGGAAAGGGGAAAGCAAGCGGGCTTATGAAGGCGTCGATCGCGAGGAGTCTCGATGCACCTCTGAATGTTGGTCTAGGACGGTCGCGCATTGTCAAGTTAGAGGTCAGCGAGTTTACAGGACCTAAAATTGTATTTCATGGCCCAAAGATGGACCCGCAATCTCGAAAGAGTCGAGCTTGTGAGCCCATTATCTGTGGCTCTTCAAGATGGATACTGATGCACTACCGCGACAGATCGATACATGTACGAGAAGGTGTCAGACAGGAGTGAAGGCGAGATTTTGTCTCCCAAATTTCTCTGAATGTTCTAATATGCCTATTAGTTCTCGATGATCGCATCGACGAATTTGCTGATCTCATCCAGAGACATTATCGTATCGACGAGTTCGCTGATCCAGATGCTGCAACAGAGGTCTGGTTACTTCATCACTACACCACAAACACAACTCACACGCACTTGCATCAGGAATCTACCACCGTAGTTGGCCGAATAGTGCTGGACTCGGAGACATCAACGTCAGGTGCGAAGCTGCACGAGTCATCCTTAGTCCTTGAATCTTCGCGGATGACGGGATCTGGTGTGCGAGTTCCCATCCGTTTGACTCCCGAGACGAAGATACGGGGCGGAATCAAAGGCCTTGGGGGTATCGGCTTCTTCCCTGGTGCGATCGTTGCACTGCGCGGTCGGAATGGTGGGGGCGGCTTTTTCCTCGTCGAAGAAATATTAACGGTACATCATGTTCCTTCTATCCCGAAAATTCCTTGGAGTTGATCGGTGTGTTTCAGTTGCCTCCGATCAAAGCGCCTTCTCCGCCTCCGAGCGATGCCAGCGCTGCTTTCTCAATGTGTATCGCATGTGGACCGTTCACGCTGGACTCCAACCTAGAGTACAAACCCTGGGCAAATCTACTTGACACGCTGCAAGGAACCAAACCCGCAGTTGTCCTCCTCGTATGAGACCCCTCTTTCCTTCTCGATCCTCTTGCTCATATGCATGTATATCATTCCAGGTTGGTCCTTTCGTCGACGCAACACACTCACGTGTTAAGGACGGAGATATAGATGAGACACCTGAACAGTTATTCCAGAGCCATTTTACGGAGAAACTCCAAAATTTTCTTATTCAATCACCGGGGACTACGATCCTTCTCGTTCCAAGTGTCAACGATCTAATCAGCGACCATGCTGTCTTCCCCCAGTGTGAGCTTGCAGTCGAGTTCAGCGGCGATCCAGTGAGTCCCGGGTGGTCCACGAGAAATATCATCTGATGATGACCGGGAAACCTCTAGCGGATACGCCTTCTGCCGAACCCCTGCCGCTTTTCTGTAAACGGGGTGTCATTTGGGGTGACGAGTGTCGATACCCTATTCCATCTTCGTAAAGAAGAGTTCTTCAGACGAGCACCAGAGATCGATCCGTTAATTCCGGTGACGGAGCCCGCCACGGATGCGATGTCGAGTCTTGCACGTAACATCATCCAGCATCGAAGGTAAGTTATTTGTCCATCTATCGGAAGGCTAACCCACTGATGGCGCTCGTATAGCTTTTACCCAATATTTCCTGTCCCGCTCGACCTTGCTCACGAAGTTAACCTTGATGTTGCACACTCGGAAGAGCTCAGGTTGGTGGAGAACGAGGTAGAATGTGTGCCAGATGTACTCGTGCTCCCTAGTCGTTTGAAGCATTTCTCGAAGGCAAGCACTGAGGCTTTGTACCCTGTACCCACGAATTTACGCCTTATCAAGGTGGTGGATACCTCAGCTGTCATCAACCCATCATTTTTGTCAAGGGGAACCCATGCGATGCTCTCATACACCGGCCATGCATCAGGTCTGGCCAAAGATCGTATCACAGTGGATATATCAAGAATTTCATAGATGTCGATATCCTTTCTCCCCTCGCCCCGCTTTCATTGACGTGTCCATGTAACATATCATACAAAGTCTATTTGCTTGCTTGTCATAGCTTATCATTCACACCCCAACCCTCCTCACGCAGCCTTGAACGCATCCCCCAGCGCCTTCGTTGCATCCGCTACCATAGTTCTCGCAACGGCCAGTACCCCATCCATCCCCAGTGTCTGATGCGGAGATCCCTTATACGTCTTAATTTCCACCTGGACTCCTAATCCTCTCAATTTCTCTCCATACGCAATCCCCTCATCCCTCAGTATATCCATCTCGCATACCCCTACCCACGATGGGGGCGCCTTGGTAAGGAGCGATTCGGGCGCAAAAATTGGGGAGTTGTCCCAATTTGCCCATGTGGTGGGGTCGGGGAGGTAATTGTGACGGAACCACATCATACGGCCTGTGTTGAGCCAGACTGTGTTTTGCATTTCTTTCCAGGATGGGTATACGTCACCAGAGTCGGAGGCAGTGTTGTCGATAACTACAATTGCTTCATGTCAGTAGTGGAAACGAAATGAAGGTAGGAGAATATTGGGGAGCTCACCGGGAACAACGAGGACTTGGAACACTATTGGAATGGGTGGGGTCAGTTCTTGGGCTTTGAGTGCAACAATAGCTGCGAGGTTGCCACCACTACAAGTTGTTAATCAACCGGTCGATATCTGGCTTTCGGAATGGGACCATGCCTCGAGGAGCCTCCGACGGCTATCTTATTCTTATTCACGTTAGCATTGAGCTCTGCCTTTCCGTTCTCATGGATCCATTTGATGGTATTGACTGTATCCTCCACTGTGGCAGGGTATGGGTTCTCGGGAGCTAATCGGTAGTCGAGGCATATGGTGATGCAATTATTCTCTTCGCGCTGCTTGAGAGATCGCCCTGAGGAGCAGCAATCGTCAACTCACCCTTGCACTGGCGTGCAGCAAAAGAAGCTTGAGTGTCCAAGTTACCGAGCGTCCAACCACCTGCGAATGTTTCAGAGGGTGCAGCTCACAATCAAATACGGGAATCTTATGACACCAACCAAAGACGAACCTCCGTGTATATAGAGAAACACGGGCCACCCCTCGGCAGGTGGGTGTCCCGCAGGGGAATACACTCGAATCTTGCAATTCTGCAACGCAATGTCCCTTACCGAGCCTACCTCAACTATAGGGGAGCCACCAGAGACCACGGGAAGCTTGCGAATGTCGGCATGCCATGGGAGCGTGTGAGGAGGGACTATGAACGCGGTGTGGTTGTTATGAAACTCAACATATTCGGGGTCAAGCCGAGAGAGGACGTCGGGGTGAACCGGTTGGTGGATTGTTGTTGCCTCGGACATGGGCATCACCAAGTGGAATGTACTCAAGGCCACTAAGAGAGACCTCGAGGGGTATTCAGAGACGGGGAGACATTATAAGAACACTCTGACGACTGCCGCACACATGACGTGATTTATAAATGGGCGATAAGAACTCCTTGTGCTTCTCCGCCGAGTCTATCATGAGACAACCTGCCAATCTGAGAGTGGCCTGGGCACCGTCGACAAGATATTATAGGTATCAATGGGAAACGTACAGTATACCATTTGCTAGCACACCATGCTCACACCACTGTCGTGACTTTCCCTTGGTTAATCGATTGCATCGTCGGTCTACAGCTAATCATCGTCAAAGTAATGTCAGTGTCAGTTCATCACTCGCCGCAAAAGTCGTTTTTTGACACGAAGACATACCTTGCACAACAGATTTTGAGCTATCTCTAAATGTGTTGTGTTAGTAGGGTTTGTTGTGTACATATTTGTCAGCCTTTCAGTGCAGACTTCAAGCTGCACAAATTTGTCCAAATTCATTGACCATGGGCAAAGACAACAAACACTCTTCAAAGCACAAGCAAGGACAGCGAACATAATGTCAAAATACAGTGAACTCCGGAACCAGAATACTAACTCCGCATTTCCGGAATGTCGGAGTTCATACCTCCACATGCATGTCCGGAATGTCAGAGTTCCTACCTCCGCTCCGCTGCCAGGTGGAACTGCTTGGAGTCTCAGTGTCCACTCGGAATTGATCTGGAACTTGTGCGGACTCTTATTGCATTCCATCATCCTTTGCTTGTCATCATTCCTGAGCCTCCAGGGATGCTCCATCACTCTCTTACATCACTTAATCCCAACTCCTTTTTGTTCCTGTTCCTATTTCCTGATTATCATTAGTGAGTGCTTCTCCACCCACTCTGCTACATATATACACTTAGTTTTTGTCACACAAGACCAAGAAGAAGCACAAATCAGCCCATGAATCAAGCAACAAACATAAACATAGGGCAGCTAACTCAATGTACACAATGTACAATGACCTGCTCTTGCAAGGCAAAATCAGCCCTTTGCTGAACATACATAAATCCTATCTACTCTGCCCCATACCATGCAAGATCCTGGTACCAGTAGTTCAAGTGCATCCCATCATGCCCATGATCCTGATCCATACACAAAGCCCCTGGAAAACCAACTCTGCTTCCAACCTGCAGGACTCAAGGTCCACTGAGTCATACAGCTATCCCTTACCTTCACCTTTGCTAACCTCCACACACATAATGTAGTGCTTTGGTACTGTAGTATACAGACAGCCAAGGTTGACAAATAGCCATGGCTCATGGGCCAGCCGATCGTCGGCCAACCTATGAGTTGCACTCATAGGGCACGGATGGGCTGAGATGTAATAAAAGTCCTGTGTGATATGAGTTGGCCAAGGGGTTATTTTAGTAAGGGTATTTTGAGTGATGGGTGGGTCAATATGCAGTGGTTTCATGTGATATGAGTGGGCCAAGGGATGAGTGACCCCATAGGTCTCGGGTGGGCTGAGGGATGGGTGATCCGTAGGTTTTGGATGGGCCAAAGAATGCATTCCACATAGGTCTTGGGTGGGCCAAGGGAGGGGCAACCCAAAAGTCATGGATGGGCCAATGGATGGGTGACCAGAAGGTCTTGGATGGGCTGAGGGATGGGTGACCAGTAGGTGTCAGATGGGCCAAGGGGTGGGTGACCCATAGGTGTTGGATGGGCCGAGGAATGTGCACCCCATAGGTCTTGGGTGGGCCGAGGGAGGGGTGATCCACAAGTCACAGATGGGCTGAGGGAGGGGTGACCCATAGGTGTTGAATTGGCTGAGGAATGCATTCCCTGTAGGTCTGGGGTGGGCCAAGGGAGGGGTGACCCAAAAGTCATGGATGGGCCGAGGGGTGGGTGACCGGTAGGTCTCGGTTTGGCCAAGGGAGGGGTGACCCACAGGTGTTGGATGGGCCAAGGGATATTTCATCAGTAATGGGTGGGCCCATGGAATGGTGGTGAGGGTGTATTATGAAGATGGGGTGAACTGAGGGATGAGTGATTCTGTAGGTCTCCAGTGGGCCAAGGTATGGGAGACCCATATGTCTTGGGTAGGCTGATGGATGGATGGCCCGAGGGATCAGCAGCCCATCAGTATCTAATGCACCAAGTAATATCCCAATCTCCATTTCACAACAAATGAGCCATCCCATTTGACTGTTGTGACAGTAGGCCATGTGTATGAGGTGGGCCAAGCCATGGCCCCTAGGTATGGGATTGGGAATCCTGCCATAGTCCATCAGCATTGGGCTGAACAATTTCAAATTGGCTGCTGAGTTGACAGCAGCCCCCTTGGCTGAGTGATCTACATTCCATTCAATCTACCTCTACAATGGACATTCCATCTCATTGGAGACTTCACATGTCTGATATTATTGCTGAATACATGGTCAGGCAATTCCTGGAAGCCATTGGTCACCCTACCCAACCAACTCCTGCACTACCTGATACTTGCATTCCTATACTGGCTCTCTTCCAAGCTGATAGGATAGTCAATTCAATGGCAAGGGCTTATCAGAATCAAAGCAAGTAATCTCCCAGCACATAGATATCTACTAATATTGTCTCAGGGAGCTTCCCCATTGACATCCAAAGGATGGCTGAGATGTTGGGACCAAAGAAGACTAGAACAAATCCAGAAAGAGAGAAGGTCAGATTCCCTATGGAGCAGGAAGAGGAGATGTCAGACCCAACCCATCTATTGGACCAGACTGGGGTAATCCTGGCATGGTATCTGCCTGGGGTACTATCCGAAGAGTTCCAGGTGAGCTCCCCAAGTTAAATTTCCATAGATGCCGCATTGATGACTTTGGGTAGCGGGACTGTTCCCAAAACCTGGCATTGCTATTCCTGGATTTATCTAGGAGTGTCAGCAACTCCAGGTCTTGGAGGACCAACCAGGCCCTGTTTGAGGGAGAGATCATGGGTGCAATCAAATTATCTCTGGCTTGATACCAGCAAGGCTGGGTGGTAAGAACCTTTTGGCTTCATTCACACTGAAGGCATCCTGATGGAACTAGCCATTTAGACATCAACCTGAGGTATCGGCCCTCCTCAAAGACTCCCATGGCAATTTTGGACCTTGGGAATGGTTTGGAGCTAGCTCCCTGCAAACCACAGTCCTTTCAGCAGCCCTACTGGTCATGCATCCAGAAGGGAGGCTCTGCTGAAACTGGTTGAGTCCACTGAAGACATGGAAATGAAGGCTGTCCTTTCCAAGTGGTCCTTGGTATATTTGGTAATGTTGGTCATCGTCAATTGAGCCACCCCTTTCCATCAGGATCTCGACTGTAGGGCTCCATGGTTGGACATGTTGGCTACCATAGGGGGGAATCCTGACCTATACATAGATTTGGATAGCATTGGGGTCAGGCTGGGGTATGGGCCTGGCACCCTATTGGGAATTTCTGGAAAGGTACTTCTGCATGGGGTGCCACATTCTGTTTCTGACAGGGTTTTCCTAGCCTACCATATGAGAGATAATGTCCATGAGGGGGTGGGAGTTCACAGATGTGATTGGGTCAGACAGGGGGACCTCCCTCACTTATTATACAAGTTGGCAGTGTCTATGAACATTGCTACAGAGTAGAATACAAATACCCTACATGAATGGCCACTAGTATCTAGAATTCCTGTCAGAGGATTGGATCTCTGCAAGGATGTCATCAGGGGACCAATGTTCCTCCATCTGCACTATCCTTTTCATGGTCAACCACATCTCATCACATACATGGGTGAGCTCTCTGGACAAAGCCATCCTTGTCTCCACAGCCTGGCTCTGTGCCAGCTCAATCCATTGTTGGTCAGTGCAGATTGGTGGAGGGCCCACTGGAGTGATCAAAAGCTAAACAACAGGGAATGAGTCAAGTGGGAATGGACTGAATGGAAACTTACCCCAACATATTGAGGCATGAATTGAGCATGACATCATCTGAACTATATGGGGGATGTCTAATGTCCACCCATGCATTACTGCAGTGGAGATCAGCCAGGTGGCCATGGCCTGAGAGCAGAGTAAGATCAGAAAAAAGTGTACTAAACCAACACCTACCACTTCCGATGGCAGATTTCTCCTTTGCTGATTGGGGTTGAAGGAGTTGGATTGCAAGGCCTGTCAGATAAAATTGAATCTCAGGCCAATGTACTCCAGCATGTCCTGGAAACCTTGCTGGGTTGGGGTGTAGGATGATTGTGGCATTGCAAATGAGATGGGCAAGTAAGAGGATTTGGTCTGGGGTTTTTTATATTGCAAAGATGAACCAGAAACAATATACAGCACAATAACCTGACAGTTCATTGGAATACATCCAAATACGGCTTCTGCTAATTTTGTAACAATTCCTTACAATGATCCTGAAGTCTCAAAATTGGTTTGAGTCCTGGCTGCATAGCAAGCAAGTCCCACCCAGCCTTGCCTCTCAGAGGCCTGCAATAGGGCAGCCCATGACCTTGCCTTGTAATCAAAGAAGTTACTTGTCCATTGCCCTTCTGCTCTGAGAAGCTCCACTTCCTTTTCCCATTGGTCCTTGAGAGCCTTTGCTCTGAGCCAATGACCCCAATAAACTAAAGTATCTGAAAGTGTTAACTCAGTCCATGAGCAACCAAACATTAAGTTTGAAACATACATTCAATTCCACATCCCTTTGCACATCCATGGTCCAGAACCAGGCCAAAGTGGAGTCCCAATTGCCCCAGGCATTTGGGTTGGATACTGCAGTACTGACCTTGAGGTGCTCCAGATCAAGTGGCCAATACTGGATCAGAGTGTCTTTGTCAGCTTCCAGTGATATTATGGCTCTTTGGCATGCCTTCTCACAGTTAGCTCTATGGCATTGATCTTGCCCCATGTCTGAGTTGTGTGGGTCTGGCCAGTGGCATGCTGAAGCTTGGTCCAGAAGAGAACAGACTTCTTGGCCAATGCCATCCTCAGATGATGCAGGCAGTCATTGGCTTGACCTTTTCTGAGTTCCAGTTCTTCCTCTGCCAGCCAATCTATACCTAAGTCCTTGCAAGCCTGTCTACCCATGGAGGAGAGGAAGGCTTCTTTGGCATGGTGAGGATCAAGGTTTCTGAAGGCTACTTTGGCATCATCATCAGATCCTATGTCATCAATCCAGTCTTCCTCATCATGGTTGGCTACATTGGATCCCTGAGTGTCAATTCTACCTATGAATGAAGCAGCATCCAACACAAAGCTGTGGATTTCTGTCCCTAGCTGATCCCTCTTCCTTGCCAGGACCAGCCTCTGAGCTTCTGTGGACAGATGTCCAGAAGAACAGGCCTCTAACTTTAACTGGATCTGTGATTGTGTCAAGTCCAGGTTCAATCCTGGAATTCCCGGATAGTCCGGAGCACGCAGAATGGTGGAGTTGGTCGGGAATCCCTGAGGGGGGTCGGAGGTGCAAGGAACTTCGGCTTCAGCTTATGTGCTGTGCCCCTGTACAAGTTCTGTTCCTTAGTTTCAGGTTTCCAGAAGAAAGTAAGGAATGACTCAGAATGGTGTCAGAATGGTGGAATAATGACTGAGGGCAATGGCGCAATAATTGTGAAGCAAGGAGGAAGGGAATTATCAATAGGAACTGTAGATGTCAAGAAGTGTCAAAGGAAAGTGACATATGTCAAGAGATAGCCAAGATAGGAATACAAAATTCCAGGTTGGGAATGCAAAAGTCCGGGACGGGAATGCAAAAGTCTGGGACGGGAAATACGGGGTTCAGAATGTCCAATGAAAGAGAAATCTTCTAAGGTAAAGTCCAAGGCTCGGGATTTGATCATAGGGGGTCGGAATTGGGCTGGATGGGTTAGGAAAGTTTCAGGATGTGACAGTATCCCCTTCTTAGGCACGAACCCTTGAGTGCCTGGATAGGAGTCCATGATAGGAAATAGAAGTATGGCAGAGTTTGAAAATTGGGGATTGATCTGAGGTACCTTGTGACCGTTGACTGCCTGTTGTTTAGTTCCATCACCTATCATGTCCACTCACTCGCAATCTGACAACAAAATCACCTGTCTTCAGCAAGAGGAGGAAGCACGGAGAAAAGCGGAGGAGGACGAGAGGAAGAGGAAAGCGGAGGCAGAGGTCACGAGGGTGGCGGCCAAGAGATTGTGGCAGGGGTCGCAAGAGTCGCAGAGGCGTGGGGCAAGCGGCTCGCTGAAGGGGTCCGAGGGTTGGCTCCCCAGGGCCAATACTCCCTGTGCAGCCTGCATGAGGGCGGGAGTCCTGTGTCCGGGCCCAAAGACCAGGCGGTCGCAGACGTGCACGAGGTGCACACAAGCGCATCACATCGCGAAACTTCCCTAACCCATTTGGCCCAATTCCAACCCCCTATGATCAAATCCCGAGCCTTGGACTTTACCTTAGAAGATTTCTCTTTCATTGGACATTCTGAACCCTGTACTTCCCGTCCCAGACTTTCCGCATTCCTGTCCCGGACTTTCATATTCCTATCTCAGCTATTTCTTGACATATGTCTCTTTCCTTTGACATTTCTTGACATCTACAGTTCCTATTGATAATTCCCTTCCCCCTTGCCTCGCAATTATTGCGCCATTGCTTTCAGTCATTATTCCACCATTCTGATGCCATTCTGATTCATTCCTTACTTTCTTCCGGAAACCCAAAACTCCGATTCGTCCAACATACTTTAACATCTTTATATCTTCTGGACTCTTCAGTATATAAACCTGCTTGTACACTCTGATATTCCCTTAGTTCGAATATCAACTAAATCCCGTTCTCTCCTGATCCGCTTCACTCTGAACCCCCTCAGTCCTTAAGTTGACCTTAGGATTAATCTCCAACCCTCTGCCCTGAAGTCAAGGAACAGAACTCGTACAGGGGCACAGCACATAAGCTGAAGCCGAAGTTCCTTACACCTCTGACCCCCCTCAGGGATTCCCATCCAACTCTGCCCTTCCGTGCATTCCAGACTATCCAGGAATTCCGGGATTGAACCTGGACTTGACACAGGAGGCTGGAGTGGCGGGGAAGAGAGTGGCCGTGGAAGCGGTGTTGCCACGCAGGGGGAAGGACCAGAAAAGGCAGATGCAGAAGAGTCCAGAGGCCTGGGAGGAGAGTGAAGGGGAGGGTAAGAAGGATGAGGAAGACGAGGAGGACGAAGAGTGTTGGGATGTGCTCGGGGCCCTGGCAGAATCGTACGAGGCCCAGAGGCAGGCCGACAAAGCCTACCAGGGGGCCATCGTGGTGCAGCTGTTGGGAATCTGACAGGTGCTCTTGGATGGCCTGGCGGCCTTCCTGGTGGCACAGAGATCCCAGTTCAGGGAGTCCAGAGGAAACTGGGGGGCGTCGGAGTGGAAAGGAAAGGAGAGGGAGGATGATCAGGGAGGTCAGGGGACAGATGGGGAGGATGGGGATGAGGAGGAGGATGAGGGTGAGGAGGATGGGGATGGGGAAGTAGTATAGCATGTCCCATCGGTCTCCTCATGTACAATTAGCATAGTTTTGTTTTGTTTTGATGAATCGAAAATTGCGTTTCCGCCCTCATCCAAGCAAATTAAGGGGTCTGGACTTTCCGGGATATGTGGAGTGAAAGTCCGAGATGAGTTCCAATGCGTGAGCAAGCTTGGTCGTGAGGATCCAGGAAGTTTTTTCATCAGTCCTTTCGTAGCCTGCCCATTTTACCAGGTACAGGAGTTTTAGCTCGGGCACAGGAGGTGCAGGAACTGACATAGTTTTTGACAAAGGTGCAGAGACCTGGCCAAGTGTATTTCCGATGGACGAGCTCTAAAGTCCTGTTTTGCCTGAAATGTCCAGACAGGGGGTGGTCATGTTTGTATCGGAGGATGTGAAGACAAAGGTCCTTAGCTTCTGGGACAAAGATGCAATTGTCAAGCATCAGGAAACCGTCAGGGTTGACAGCTCACCGGGAGTCCGACAAGTCCGAAAGATGGAGGGAAGCTACGGGGTTGGAGGACAGGGAATTTAGGATGTCCTTGTGAATGTCTTTGATGTCAAGCAGGGACAAGGCCTGGAGGACCGGGGCAAGTAGGATAGTGGCTCGTAGGGATGAGGTGAGCTGTTCCTGAGTGAACACTGGGCAGAGGTTGTGGGGATTGATGCAAGCATAGTCCTTATCCCCCTCTTTTGGGTAGACGTCCCAGCGTCTAGTGAGGGAGTCGGGCTTAGCTCCTAAGCGTCCGGGGCAGAAGCGGATGATGAGATTGAACTCGGATAGGAATTCTGACCAGTGGGCTTGCCGGCAGGTCAGAACTTTGGAGGTGGAGAAATACTCCAGATTTTTGTGGTCAGTAATGACATCGATAGGGGTGCCGGAACCTTCAAGGTAGTGACGCCAATGCCGGAAAGCTTCGTGGATAGCGAGGAGTTCCTTATCATGAGTGTTGTAGTTGAGTTCCGGGGCCGTCAGGGTGCGGGAGTAGAAAGCGATGGGGTGGAATTCCTCGTCCGGGCACTGGATCGAGAGGATTCCCACGATAGTGTAGTCTGAAGTGTTGGCCACGACCATGATAGGACAGTCCGGAATCCAGTGGGTAAGGATAGGGGCTCGGGTGAAGGCATCTTTGAGTTGTGTGAAGGTGGAGTGGCAGGAATTGTCGAAGTTCCAGGGGGTGTTTTTCTAAGTGAGTTGGGTGAGCGGGACAACAATATTGGAGTAGTTGAAGATGAAGCGACAATAGAAGTTGGCAAACCCGAGGAAGGACTGAATATATCCTTGACTTTCCAGGGTTCGGGCCAATCTCAGACTGCCTGGACTTTTTCCAGGGACATAGTCAATCCCTGGGGGCAGAGACGGTAGCCCAGGTATTCGACGGAGTCTGAGTGCCACTCACATTTCTCCGGTTTGGCATAAAGTCTGTGTTTCCGGAGACGCCGGAGGACTTCCCAGACATGTTCTTTGTGAGAAGCCATGTCGTTGGAGTAAATGAGGATGTCGTCGAGGTAGACCATGACACAGACGTCTAGGAGGTCCGTGAAGACGCTATTGACAAAGCGCTGAAAGGCCGCAGGGGCATTGGTGAGCCCGAAGGGCATCACCAGCCACTCGTACGAGCCATAGCGAGTCTGGAAGGCGGTTGTCCATTCATCCCTGGGAGCAATGCGGACAAGGTGGTATGCATGATGGAGGTCGATTTTAGTGTATACCTTGGTGCGGCTAGGGGAATTGAGGAGGTCGGAGATCAGGGGTAAGGGATAGTGGTCTTTTTTCGTGATTTTGTTGAGTCCTCGGAAATCGACACAGAGGCATAGGGATCCGTCCTTCTTGTGGACAAAGAGGATGGGAGTGCTGTGGGCGGATTTGGACTGGCAGATGAAGCCATAGTTGAGGTGTTCATCTATGAATTCCCAGAGGGACTCGAGTTCTGTAGTGGAAACCGGGTAAACAGTCCCAAGAGGAGGGGAAGCACCTTCCTCCAAGGCAATCTAGAGATCGAATTCCCTGTGGGGTGCGAGGGTGTCAGCCTTGTGCTTACTGAAGACATCAGGGAAATTGTGATAGTCTGGAGGGATGGAGGACAGATTGACTTCTTCGGGAGTTTCGAAAATTCCGGAGTCACGGGATATGGAACAGAGTTTGGAGTCCTGGGGATGGGGGTGAATGCTGAACTGCTCGGAGCCATCGAGTTTGCATGTGCGCACAAAGGCAGCAGCATTGACAAATGAGATGCGAGGAGCTTCGTGAGGCGGCTTGTTGGGAGTGTCAGAGTGAGATAGGGGTCTGGGGTCCGGAATCTCCAAAGGTGATGTCGAGGGTGTTGGCAAGTCTTGAGCTGGCGTTTGGAAAGTAATACTGCCCAATACCCAGTCAATTGACGGATTGTAGTGGGTGAGCCAGTTGTGTCCTAGTGTCAAGTCCGGGTTCTTTCCCGGAATTCCCGGATAGTCTGGAGTTGCAGAGGAGGCGGGGTTTTGCGGGAATTCCTGAGAGGGGTTGGAGGGGTAAGGAACTGCGGCTTCAGCTTATGTGCTGCACCCCTGTATGAGTTCGGTTCCTTAATTTAAGAGCGGAGGGTCGGAGGTTGGTCCTAAGGTCAACTTAAGGACTTAGAGGATCAGAAGGGAGAGGATCAGGAAGGAACAGGATTTAGTTGATATTCGAACTGAGGAAATATCAGAGAGTACA